>CAVLJG010000007.1:62479976-62690405 GCA_963669975.1 Acanthoscelides obtectus | reverse complement strand
ATGGCCTTTAGGTCGAAGCGGGTAATTAAATAAAAAAAAAAAAAAAAAAAAAAAAAAAAAAAGGAGTGACACATGTATGGGCTCTGTCAACTCTTGGTACCAGTCACAAAACATGACGGTGACTTGTGTGGTTGTCAGCGGCCATTTTGTGAGGTGCGACAGGGTTGCCAGATTGTGCATTAATATCCCGTTTCACCCTCCTGGTCCCAGTGGAGTAAGTTCCGCCAACTGTTGAAATATACTCTACTATGCTTTATAAGACTATTCGTGACATTTTTCCCAAAATCATTGCACAACACTTGAAAAAATTCAAATGAAAATTTAAAATTATTTCCATGACGCCGCAAAATAGCTCCGTCGGTACCTTGGGTTATACACCTTGACAGTAGGGATGTTCGATAGGATCCTATATTTAGAAGTATCAATACACTTCACGAGTATCGTCATCTTTCGTTCCGGACTGTGTCAGAAAGAGTTACTGCCAATTTTCTGCGACATTACCCCGCCAAATCAGACATATCTTTCATCATTTTCAAAGAAATTGTACAAAATCTTCAAATTTGTGAAGTTAGCGAGTTTCACTTCAGACGTTGTTACCAGACATGCCCAAATCGTCAGTTGCTGCCGTGGTATTCATCCCGACCACTTCATCCCCACGGCTAGGTGACCTATATGTTAAATTTGTATTGATAGGGCAGCGGGTTATGCTATAAATCATATGTCACAGTTTTTGTGCACTGATTGCAACGGTTAGATGATACCAAAAATATTTTCATAAAAAGGAGATCTTTCCCATTCCGGATCGAACAATCCACCAAAGATGCTTATAATCATGATACCTGGTATATTTACATGAAAAGTCCTCTGTATGTAGGTATATAAGAGCTTTCTGATATTTGTTCATCAATTTGATGATTCAACTCATCTGCTACAAATGATCATAATCAAGATAGTAAACTATGACGAAGGTCCACTGTATGTAAGAATTTTCATATAAGGAGTTTGCAATTTGACAACAGACCATGACGGTGTTCACATTTTTCAAATATTCTTCAAGAAGTGTTAACAGTCTAGCTCCAACTATCATAAGTACTATGTTTATATTCCTACTTTAAAATCAAAACCAGCAAATGTAAAAGATTCATGTCGCACCCTCACGGGACGTGATCTTCGTTAGACTTGGCAACCCTGCGAGTGACAGATAGATAACCCCACCATTATGCATCACGGAGATGTAGGGATTGACACGTCTTACACATATTACCTGTGTTTCAGGATGGAGAGGACAATGTTTTTATTGCTTTGAAGAAATTCATTAACCCGTAAATTAATAAATGATTGCTATCATGATGTAAAGGAAGATGAGGAATTGGATGGAATGTATTTTATATTCTATTTTCTTGCAAAATACAGACAAATCCACACTATTCAACAGGTATGTAATGATAATAGTATATTGAACTTAAATTCGAGATTGCCATGCATTAACAAACGTCCAAATCTGCTGCCAAATTTAACAGCTAGAAAATCGACCTATTATTTGCCGCATTCCCATTGGCTTTTGGGTTGACCTGTTTTCTCTGCACAAAAGCATCATGTTGGAATCAAGAAGTGGTCTTGTTTATAATACAGTCGAATTTTCACGATTTTATTCAATATTTTAATAGAAATCACTAATATTCTGAGACATTTGATAGCTTCTCTCAAATTGCATTTCGATAAGGTATTTTCCCATTGGTCCATAATATTAATGTTGGTAAAATCGGCCCTAAAACAAGTATTTCGATGGCTCACTAATACTAGGTCACTTGCTACCTGTTGTATCACTTCTCTATAGATCTTACACCTGTTTTCTAGCTCCAAACTGTGCAACGTCTGAGTATAAGAAACTCATGACAAAATCGCATACTCTGCATGGAATATTGTGATGTACCCATACGAAGGGAATCACGTTGAGGCTCAGAAAAATATTAAAACCGCCAAAGTCATTGATACTGTCATTAGCTTTTTTTCGACTGTTTTTCATGAAGAATGTCAAAAATTTCTGCAGTATATCCAGCCTGCTCCTGAACTATATTTCCCCTCCAGGCAAGTTTGTGAGGAATGAAGAAGGTGACCGATATAAAAATATTTTAATTAAGAAAGTTGATAATCAAATCTCAGTTGTAACAAACAACATGGCGGAGGTAATAAAAACGGGATTTATTGAACTGTAAAAATAATTAGTTTTGCTATGTAGGGACCTACTTCATCTATTAAATGGATCTAAGTGGAGTAGAGCTGCTGCGTTTTCTCGTTTTCCTTATTTAGTCATGTAACATCATATGGACCATAACTTTTGAAGTGTTTTCTGAATACATTCTAACACTTGGCTTACAATGGCTTCCTAATTATAAGCTGAGCGTTTAAATTAGTATCCAATTACTTTGAAGATTTATTCACATTTTACTTTTCGAGTTTTGAGATTGACGCTTTTTCACGGGTGAGCCTAGAGCTAAAGCCACATCGGAAGTGGTGGTCTTAAAACTTACTAAGCAAGAACTTTTTCATAAACATCTTTTAAGCTATGGGTTTATCGAGGAATTGGAAGTGTCAAGTGCTAAGACTTTGTTAAGAACAATTAGTGCTGACACGAGACCGTTCAAGATATAGCTTTCGTTCGAATTAAAAAACGATGATCTAAATACATCCCTAATCCCTCTAACCCTTTCCGTTTCCTGCCTGCGCTAGAATCTCCAACTGCCCCTTACCATTTTCATAAATATTAATTAAAGTTCGCCATCATCCAAAAACCTTCTCCGCAGCTCCTCCGTCTATTAGATTAAAAATTAAAAGCTCCTCGTAATCACACTTGCCGATCATAAATTGAGTCGTTATGCAATTAGTTAACGAAATTATAATCGAAAATTAATGAAACTAAACGCACTGTTCGACTGGCAGGCTTTTTGCGTTCCATAGTCTAGTCAGCAAGTTTAAAGGAAGTCACCCAGCTCTTGGAACTGTGCTACTGTTGGTATCATGCAACATCTTCAATACATACACGACCACGGTTGCTTGAAATTTTATAGGCAGTTGTCAAAATGAAACCCTGAACCCAGAATCTAAAATCAACTCTTATAAATATTAAAAAATTTAGCTTGGCCGTCTTTGAACCATGACAATTGCTCGACTAATCAAGCCAATCGGTGTAAGGTGGGGGCCTAAACCCAAGTGGTATACTGGCTCTACACGACGATAGTACGTCCATCTCTCTTGTACGGCTCCCTGGTCTGGTGGCCTTGCATTAGAACTGAGACAACTAAGGCCAAACTCAATAAAATTCAGCGTTTGGCCTGTAACAGTATTACAAGCGCAGTGCGAATAACGCCATTGAGTGCAATGGAAGCTCTGTTGGATCTCCCACCGTTGGATCTGTTGATCCGCGGTGAAGCGAGAGTAGTCGCTCATCGACTTTGGAGTCAGGGCAGCTGGGCTCTCCTGAATCCTGTCAAGGGGCATACTGCCATATTAGTCGAATTGCAAAGGGAGGACCCCGTCCTTCTAAGCAGGGGTGATCGTATTACCCCTAAATATCGCTTCAACCGCAAGTTCAGGTGCTGGGGTCTCTGGGCCTAAAACTACGCCTCTAGGTGGATACACCACTATTTTCCAGGCGGAAATCTTTGCGATTCTGGCTTGTGTATCTCACATTCTGGAGGAGGGTGGGCCTAGGAGAAGAATAACAATCTTATCCGACAGCCAGGCTGCAATGAAAGCACTAAGTGCCTGTAAGATTACTTCGAGTCTTGTATTGCAATGCAGGGAGGCTCTGGATCGCCTCGCAGCAAGGCATCCGGTATCGTTAATATGGGTACCGGGACACGCTGGGATAAGGGGCAATGAGACGGCGGACACTCTGGCGAAGACAGGATCAGCCATCAAGCTCGTTGGTCCTGAGCCAGCTCTAGGATTGACCGCGCATAAAGCTAGGAGGAAAATGGAGTCGTGGGTTGCAAGACAACACTCTCAGAAATGGAGAAGTATCTCCAGACATCTCCGCCATGCATGGGAACTCATAGAAGGGCCCAGTGCTAAGGATGGACGCTTCTGCCTATCTCTGGATAGAGCCAACCTATAGTTTCTGGTGGAACTGTTGTCGGGCCATAACACGTTAAGGTCTCACCTGCACGTGATGGGGGTGGATGAGGATCCCTTGTGTGAACGCTGCGGGGTAGAGGAAGAGACCTCGGCGCACGTTTTGTGTCGCTGTGAAGCTCTGAGCTACTATAGGCAGAGTATACTGGGGTCCATTACTTTGGACCCTCAGGACGTCAAGGAGCTTGGACTCAAGGCGATTCTCAACTTCGCTAAAAGGGCGAGGCTTGTGATCTAAGGATTGTAGAGGTGCATAAGGGCCCGCTTAAGCGGCCTATGCACTGGCTCCTTACGGTGGCCGGAATGCCTCTAATTTCAAGATTCATTCATTCATTCATTCATTCAATCAAGCCAATACCTAATAACCAACCGCTATCCTCCCGGACAATTGTATAATACTTCATCTAATTCTTCATTCCTTTCACTGTTCTTTCAATTGTTGTGGGATTGAACGATATCTTTATAGATGGCGAAGTAATAACTGACGTCATGACTAAATTGTCAATAAATATAAAATTCCATAATAAATGCTGACAGATCACGCTAAATAATGATCGTGTGACATTCGCCTAAGATGCTTAGGCGCTGATTAGACGTGATCAGTGTTATTTGCGTTGGAGGGACAAGTGAGAGGTGCTCCTTTACATGGATCACGCACATTTTTGGAATGTACATGCTTCCATACTGCCCGATTCCTCTAAGACCTGAATCAAAACACTTTATATACGAGCCCCTTCCCACTTCAGTTGGCCCACTTCAAGACTTGTACCAAAATATGCCTTTATAAACTTAACATGACGAAACTATTTACTTCTAAAACAATATATTTTCTCAAAAACATTTTAGATACACTCTAGTCGTAAAAAATACATATTTGAAATCACTTAGACTTATAACTAATAGAACATCTGAACAAATAAACAATGTGCGAATAAATGCGCGAAGTTAACAAAGCAACAATTGAAAGATTACCATTGGGTAACATCACCTTTATTTTTTATTACGGCTGGAATTCTTTGGGGCTAAGTGTTGACCAAGTTGTGGCAAAAATTTGGTGTAAAACAATCCCATATTTATTGAAGCTTTTGTCTCAGTTTGGTGATTGTACGAGCAGGATGTTGTCGTAGAACCTTTTTCATCTCGTGCCACAAAGTTTCAATAGGTGACAGATCTGGACTGCTAGAAACCCATTTCAAAAGTGGTACATTATTTTTTTCCATCCATTTTATAGCCTTTTTTGAGGTATGGCACGCTGCACCATCTTGCTGAAACACAAAATCTTGGCCGGATGTCAAACATTCGTCCATCACTGGTAAAAGCGATTCTTCTAAAATTGCCAAATATTTGTTTGTATCCACATTTCCATCAATAAAATGAAGTTTTCCTACTTCTTTTGATGACATACTGCCCCAGACCATAACTTCGAATCGGGCCTCATCACTCCATTGTATTGCACACCATTGTTGAGGTGTCCATTGTCTATGTTCTTTAGCCCATCTAAGCCGATTTTTTTTTGCAGTGGAGTTAATAGTGGCTTTTCTTTGGCCTATAACCAAGTTGTGCAACTTTAGGGTTTTTACTTAACTTCTTTTTATAAGAAAACTTACCTTGCAAGTGCTAAATCAAAGTTTGTGGGCCTCTCTATGAGTTGTGGACCTCGAAATTCTCCTTCCAACAGCGTCACACCACAGAGCACTTAATTGTAAATAATTGGCACGCCTGTTTTTCACGATTATTCTTCTTAATGCTCGTCGGTCGGCATTTGTGATATCAGTTTTTTTCACATATCGTGGCTTAATATTAACTGAACCAGTTACGTTATATCTTCTAACAATATTTCTCACACTGTACCGCGATAAGTCTAACAAAGTTTCAATTTTCGAGTTTGATTTCCCAGAATTGAAAAATTTAATTATCAGTAATCGAATTTTCTCACTAATAACCTTTCCTCTACCCATTTAACCTCAATTACCCAAAACTATTTTAAACGTATTCTGACAGCTGTGATTAATAAACACAATTCTCATGGCTTTTATTTTTCACATCCACCTATGCGTTATAGACTTATTTTGCATTGAAATGTGTTATTTTTATGCTGCAAATTTGATTAGGTAGTGATAAAGTTGGTGTTTTCTACTATATATTATCAAAATATTCATTGTTAGTATTTTAAACCTATAACACCCTGCTACATTTTTATTATTTGTGTTTGATAAGAAAAAAACTAAGATTTCAATAGTTGGGCCAACTGAAGTAGGAAGGGGCTCGTATACGAGAGACACTAGAAAATAATCCAGCTAGTCATGAAAGAAAAGACGTACGATTTTTTTTTTGATAATTTCATTTTTCAATATAATCCTTCCTCCATCAATTCACTTGCGCCATTTCTCCGCCAGAGAACTTATATCCTTATAAAATAATGCTTCCTCTTGATTTTCGAAAAAGTCGTGGATGGCTGTTTTTAGGCCATCATCAGAGTCAAAACGGCGTCCTCGAAGATGTTTCTTTAGAAATCTAAAGAGTTAGATGTCAGACGGAGCCAAGTCTGGACTATAGGGCGGATGGTTTATCGCAACGAAGATGCATTTCTGGTTGATTGCGTGACGTTAAAATTTCATCGTGTTCACATAGGCGTTTGCATTTATTGATGTCCCTTTTGGCAATGGGAAGGATGCTTCCGATGTCCCAAAAAAATGGTTATCATCAATTTTCCAACAGACGTTTGCCTCCGGGGGGTGGAGGCTCATTATGAAGCCACTGGTTGAAGTCTGTTTTTGTCTCAAGATTCCAATGATGCACCCCACTTTCGGCACCAGTCACAGTTTGTGGCAAAAGTCAAAATTGAAAAGTTTTCAAATCGCTTGCTAAAATTTCAAAGCAGATTTTCGTGCAAGATGGTTATTGTTGGTTCCGGTATATTCAATGCTGTTGTAATGGTAGAGAGCTTCACATGACGATCTTCGCGTACCATGGCTTCCACTTTTGAGTCATTTTATCATTTATTTCTGGTTTGCCTCTTCCAATTCTAAGATAGCCTTTTATGGATCCATGCCCCCAACGAAACTGTGTCGACCAAAATTTTATTGAGTAATATGATGTTGCACCATCCCCATAGAACGACAACCATTCCCTCAAGAACTGTTTTTGGCTGATGGCCCTCTTTTGTCAAAAAATTTCTGACACTGCGATACTTTTAAGTTATTTATTTTCCTCATAGTTCACAGACACTTTATAAATTGGAAACTTATTTTCAAAATTAAATCAAATTTTGCAAGTAAAGCAACACATGCCATGTTTGACATTCACGATGCTTGTACATTTTATTTTTTTTAATGGCTAAGTAATTGTTTTTTACCATGGCTAGATAGATTTATTTTCTAGTATCCCTCGTAATTCTTTTTGTCGATTCCATACCAATAAACAAAATTATACTGAAAAAATACACATAATCCATAAACCATTCGTGCTATCGACTTCAACTTTAGGGTGAGAATAAAAGGAAGGTATCCCCATCTCTATAGGGATGTTGACAAACAAGAGTTATTACTAGTTTTCGAATTATGATTAACTTAATTGCTGCTGTTTAGGATAACTAACTGTACTAATTTAGCGGCTGGTAATAACTTTGAACATTTTTTGTAGATGTTAAGTCTAAGCTCATGGGAAGCTGAATCCTGTCTACTGTACTAACACCGAGCGTACAGTTCGAATGTTACGCTTTTTGCTTGACGCTTTAACTCTCCGACTTTAGAGCGGCGCTCCTAATTGGTGGAAATACATTCAAACGCAACAATCCATCTATCATAGTTGGAGGTAACTCAACTATTAATAATTTTATCTAAAGTGCTCGGAATGGAATCGAGCTATCGAGTTTAGTTTCGAAATTGCCAGTCATACAGTCAAAGGGGCGCTAATGATAAAAATTAAATTACAGTTGTAATTACAGTATGCTCACGTTGCGTTGGTTTAGACATTATCATTTGAACAATAATATAGATGGGATAAGGCATGTTACGTTGAGTTTTCACTGACACATAATTGAAAACCACATTTATGGAACGTGGGGCTTTGCTTATATTTGGGATTCCGTGACAGCACATTTAATTTGCTAAATGAAAATGGAAAGTATGTCTTTTGTGCAAATCTAAATGAGACCGAACAATTTCACCTCCACGCCAATAGGTCAAAGAAGTATCGCAAAAAAATTTGGGATCGAGGTTATGTTCCTCGTACGTAAACTGTATATCACAAAAATAGTATAATCCGTTTTCCTTGATTTGTCTCTCTTATATCATCCCTTCTTAAAGTGGGTATTATACTCGGATTTGGCGTATTATTCAAAAAAGACTGATATGGGATAAGTCAAAGCGGCAAACTATACAGTATACATAGTACCTATATGGACATTGAAGACCAATGTTGAAATTTATGGGTCTATAAGAGATATACATCCAATAAGCATTTGAAACAATGTCTAGAAATTCAATAAATAGAAGCTACACCCACATACCAATAAGTAGATAACTAAAAGTACAGAAATTATGCTATGGACGCTATGGTGACGTTAGATTGCAAAATATTCGTTTAGTGCATTTGTCAACAGGATATTTTCTCAGGCGGTTTTTTTTTAATGACAGACATTGGTTGATCTTCACAGATCAGCCGGTGGGCTATTATATTTTGATACACATGAGGAGGGGCGATTTTTCAAATAGAGTAGCGCTACTATTTCTTTATTTTGCGTAAATTTCTTCCTGTGCGTAAATGCAAAAAAAATAAAAGTTTCTTTACAAGAGTCTCTTCGGTTAATATTGAGGAACAACCGAATAATTATTGTCTGCAGCACAACAAGTACGATTATCATACTTGCTTGTCCGTGTAACACTTTGTGCCTACTAATATGTGGATATACTATACTATGGCATAGTAAATGGTCAAAAGTGTCCATGTTGTGACATTATGTTTCAATTTAAATATCGCAAAATATGTCGAATTGATTTGTTTGCAAATATGTTTTATGTTTTCCAACCAAGTTAGACTTGCATCTATATGCATACTAAGAAGGTCAGTCTTATCCGATAGAATATCATGTGGCCTACCATTATAGAAGTGCACATACCATATACTGGTTTTATTGTTATTCAGTGTTATGTCGTGGGGATACAAACGCCTTGAAGGTTTCAAAAATTAGTCCAATGTTGGCAGAGTTGTGGGCAAACAATGAAGAAAAATTGCGAAAATTTCTTTCCATATTCATAACTGTTTTGGGAAAAGCGTTTATAGGGTTTAAACGTGGAGAATTAGGAGGCGTAAGAAGTGGTAGACTGCAAATATTAACATCATTGGTAATAGTAACAAAAATCATCACATCTACTCATTACTGAGAGCATTTTAATAGGTCAACACCTGCACTCGCAATGCCTTCATTGACTCCAGTGAGGTAATTCTGAAAAGTGTCGTCAAGTAGACTAACTCTATACTTCCGAAAAAGTACTGTAAATATTTCTGTAAGTTTTAAGAACAAAGGTACGGGACATCTGTGGTGTGCGAAATATGTCTAATGGGTACAATTTTCTCCACCTATTTTTTTTCAAAAATGCCCAGGATCCTCTGAAACGTAAAAGTTTGAGCGATTTTTATTTTTTTGTTTAGGACATTTTTCTCCGCTGCTGGACCTAATTTCAAAAACTATTAACCTTCTTTGTCCTTGGCATAATTGTGACATTGTGTGAGAATTTCATACAAATCCGAGCTCTACACATTTCGTGATGCTCATGTCATATAACTTCCAAAAAATATTGTTTGCGATTACGGAATAGCCGAATGAGTTATCCAGGATGAACCATTCAAAATTCATTTCTCACGCAATATTTCCAACAAAATATCCACTCTAATCCCTCTCCCACCCCTAACATATCATTGTACCCATCTTTTATCGACATCAACAACGCGACAATATTTTTTCTCATCGTCATAAATCGTTAACCAAATCACGTCTGCGTGTGCGAATCCGTAAATTGTTATTCTTTCCGGTGCGAGGGGGTGGAGAAAGGGAGGGAAGGTACAGAGGGGTAGACCATTGTGGCAGCTCATTCAGCGCGACTTGAGGAGAATAGGTGGACAATTAAAGTTCTATTCTGATGCACGTGGACGAACGAACAGTCAGTCAGGCGGACATACGACGTAAGGGATGCGGGGAATGTGTAGATATATGCAAAGGGGGTGACATTCAGACAGGGGTGCATCCCTATATCCGGCACACGTACGCGCACATAGTGCGTTTCAGTAACGCAACTTATTGTGCGGAAATTTGTGAATAATCTCAGTTTTTATGTTTTCGCAGACTTTGCTGGATGGAGGAAACATCCTTAGAAATAAAAATAATTTACTGAAAAGATATGGCGTCAAGTAGATTAACCCTCTATTTTCCAAGTAGTGCCGTCATCAGTAATTCCCTAAATTGGATGTAATACTCGTAGAGGCAACCTGCTTTTCACAGATTTAAAGCCTAAATTATATTCCAATGTTTTTTGTTGTTGTTTATTTATGAGGATTAGTTTGTTGTATCAATACCCGATAGGATGAAGTCGGGGAAAATGTGTTCATACTAGTCGCAATTGCAAACGAGAAATTAAGTCAACCCAGCAGGCTAAATATAATTACCATATTTCCATTTTCATCTATAGAACGTGGATCAACCTGTTGTAGCAGTAGCTGCTAATACAAAATTCAGACAAATTATCCATTCTTAGGAAAGAATTCAACTGCGCACACGTATAACAGAAAACTAACTAACGAAGTCTCCGTTAGTACTATTCTAGGACGCAAATGCTGTTAAATATACCTATGGTATGGTACTGCAAAAGTAATGTCTCAAATAACCATAACCCTGCCACTGGAATTTCTGCTAAACCGTGTTTTCGGAAGTCTTCACCTAGACCATGTCCTGCGCGTCAAGGTCAGTCAATCTGGTGTGATCGAGCAATTGCGAGCGGTGATCAAAATGTCCGACACCAGCATTTTAGCATATAAAAGTTAATGTTTATATCTGATATATGAATCGTATCACCGATATCATGATCTTAACGATAACAGTGTTACCAAAAATGCAACATGTACAACACCCTGCCCTTCGCCACCCCTATTCCTAATACCTTTAAAAAACTCTGACGTTGAATAGGAGCCTGTGAAGCTTCAAAAAAAGACGGTGCCTGAAAGACTTTTATTTCCGTTTTCCGTCAGTAGCTTCACCGCCACTGGATGGATTTTCAAATCCTACAAGGCTTCTTGCTCCATGGAACAGAAGTAACCTTGTAAAAATTTCGTTAAAAGTTCCAGCGGGATTTTGTAAGTTATAGAGGGGCCAAGGGTATGCGAAGAGACTGACTGACAGACAAACCGATAGAAATATGGTTTTTCGTGATATACATGTCAAATAACAGCCCAGTAAACATAATATATCATTTTCGGGATGACGATACTTCCTCGCTAAATGACTAGTAAACTAGTGAAGTAGAAGGTTATAACAATAACAGAATGGTTCAAGTTTCTTCATATAACTGTAATGTAATCAAAACTTATCTAGATAGGTTTACTTAGCACGATATACCTGTATTGTAAAACATTTCAACTCTATTGATAATAAGTCGAATTTCTGTTTCAAGGCTAATGCGCAAAACATTGAAAAACAAGTCAATTGAAATACGAAAACCTTCGCGATCAGATTACTTTGTTCGCCTAGGTATGCGTAGGAGGCAAAAAATATTTAATTATGTTTAGTAAATAATGAGTCGTCTACTTTGGTCGTATAGCTCAGTTCAGTAGTTCTCAAGCTGTACCCTGTAATATTCAGGGGTGTTAACGCCAATTGAAAGGAGCAGCACTTGATCTACGAATCTACGACTTTCCCAAGCTATCTGAACCGTACTCCTTAGAGAACAAAACGGTGTAATCTCCTAATCTAACTGTGTGACAAGCACACGTTAATGCCCCATGACTACCATAGGCAAAGGTCTGACACATATGACTCACAATCGCTTGTGTGTCTGTTTGTGACCATTATTAATGATCGTTTATGCGTTCCAGATAACCGATTTTACCGTAAGATGCCCTTATGCCCTTTTGACTCTCCTGTCCTTTTGGGTCTCCTAGTCGCGCGACTGCATGGTAGATACTCCATGACATGGATTCATGGATGGCGAGTTGATATAATGTGTGCTGAGTGGAATTATATCTGGCTGTCACGTGCAGGATCTGTAGGTGCTTGGATGTATCGTGGATGTAGTGGCTTTGAACAGGATGGAATTTATAATAATGGCAAGAAGTTTCAAAAACGTTAAAAACACAAATTTTGTGCCCAGTCCTCATTTAATATCATTTGCTCTGTGGCGCGCGAAAAATCTCTTCAAAATATTAGAAGATATGAGCTTTTATACCATTACTGTACCATCAGTCTCAGTGAATACAAATAAAGAATAATGGATATTAATATTACAACCTTCTGGTTTATAGCAGAAACAACCTGGGTTAGGGAGTTGGCTTTTAGAAACATGCGTGATTGCAGTTTTAGTTGCTGGTTTACTATAGTTTAGTTTATTTGGTAGCGAAACGCTTCCTCTGTATTCTAGTCTACCCAAAAGGAAATGCTGGAGGGCAGCTGCTACTACCGATCAAAGGTGTTGGCATTTTACCGAAACAAAACACATTCTTCGCTCAGATTTCTTTGTATCTCCTTGGAGATCCTTGATTATCATCAGAATCTTGAAATTCCTGGTCTCTTATTGTAACTTTATCGGATGACATCCTAAGATCTATCAAAACGTCAGTACAATCAGCCTCTAATTTCTATGGATTGCCTCGGATCTCTTCAAACGGAGCTACTTGAATTGCCTAGCATCCCATTAAATTGCCTCTGAACTCCTAAAAGTGGGATACAAAATATCCTTGGATATACAAAGTGTACACGTTATAGTAGTTAGTCATTATTGAAATGGGTAAGAGGGGGGTCAAAACAAGTCAAAAAGTTCATATGACCCATGGTCCAAAAGTCAATAGATTTTTGTCTAAATGGCTTTATAGTTTACAACTTTAAGTGCTTTATATCGACCACAGTCACCACAATCTTACTAAGTTTTATAATCTAATCTAAAACGTTTTTAAAATGGGTAATTAACAAATAAATGGCATTGAGTTTTTCTAAAATTTGTAGTCAGTAAGAAAGTAATCATCTTATCGAACCAGCAATCGATCCCAAACGGTAACAGTGGTTAGTATGTTGTGTTGTTTTTGTTCGCGCACGTCGTCGTCTTGATTTACAGATTTCGGATCTTGCAGCTCAAATTTATCGCGACAGATTTCGCCAACGGGTACACCCAGACAGAAGGACATATGTGCAAGTGTACCAGAGACTTCGAGATACAGGAAGCGTCCAGCCCACTAATATTCGCACTCGTGAAAGACAGGTCACTGTAGAGCAGGAGGAACAAATTTTAAATATCGTGGAAATCAATGCAGATATCAGCACTCGGGAATTAGGCCGCCGCGTAGGACTATCGCATACCATACTCCATAGAATCCTACAGGAAAATTTGCTTTATTCCTACCATGTACAACGAGTGCAGTCCTTGTTACCAGAAGACTAACTTCGCAGACTAACATTCTGTCAGTGGTTTTTGCACAAAAACATTGAAAATCCGGATTTTTTTTAAAAACATTCTGGCGACGGACGAATGTACTTTTACGCGAGACGGGATATTAAATTTCCATAATACCCAAGAAAATACTCATACCGTTCGTGAAGGTCATAATGAAGCTTATGTGGAAAGTGAAGGACGACATTTTGAACACCTTCTTTAAATACAAAAAAGTGCAGTGTGGGTTTTAAAAAGAAAAACAATGTATGTATCAAAATTATGTTCCCTATTTATAAGTGGATTTTTTTAATACGTTCAATAAACTTTCACACACTAGGTGAAGCGCTGAGACAGTTAGTGGTAAGTCCGTTTTTTTTAATTGTTTGCATTTTACGAGTACATGATCAAATAATGAAATAATGCTTAAGAGCCAAAAATAACAAACTCCATATTTATTTACACTGCGTTCCGTCATAATTTGCGTCTGGCATTGCGGCGTTGTCAGATCTTATTTTACTTTAAAGTCGCTTTTCTCTAAAAAAATGCCGTTTGGACCTCCATGTTAAATGAAACTTTTTGCTTCTTTTAATGCCCTCTATCACCCATTTAATAATGGCTATCGTAACGTTTACACCCTGTATTTGAATCTCCTTAAACTGCCTTGGCTATCCTTGGATAGGCTCAGGTCGGTTTAGATTGCCTTGTATTTCCTCCCAGGGGAGCAAACAGTCTCCTTAAATTGTCTCTGATCTTCTACTGGAATATCTCTCAGATTTTCTTAGATTGCATCGTATCTCCTCTAAATGGGATAGAAGATCTACTTGAATTGCCTCTGGGTTTTTCCTTCTGGGATAGAAAATCAAGCCTCAGCGGGGCAAACAGTCTCCTAACGGACCAGTTCTATCATCATATATTTGAAACAAGCTCTCATCTGAAAGAAAGAAAAACCCTGCCTTTTTCAGTCTTCCGTTCCACGAGAAAAATACCTCACCTTCTCCATAAGAATGTGTCACGCCTTTCCGCACACCAATTATTACACGGAGCTCGCGGCAGGGCTGTGTGACCTGCCATTAATTTTTCATTAAGATTTCACTGGATGGAATAGAGACTGGAGAGATAGTTGTGTTGGAGGTAAATGTAATTTTCCAGATGACCCCGTCAGGCTTCGCTGACAGATGGGAATGAGGAAGAGTAGAATGGGAGATGGAAAAATTATTTCGTCGGTACGAAGATGTTTGGTGATACATCCATGATAGTGAAGCTGTGTTTCGTCACAGTCCCACAGATGTCGACAACGAGTGGAAAAGTTATCAGTGACGGGTATATATTTTTATTGTAAATGATATTTTTATATATTTCAATAGAACAAAAGTGTAACGTGCATCATAATTACAACTCCTCAAGTATATGCAAACCTGACTTTAGGAGACTGTTTTAACAAGCGATATCATGAGGTCAACGCCCGTTCACTGATAACTTGAGTCAGTTGTATTTTCCGGTGTAGCAGACAAAGTTGGAACCAGTCTGCTTGGTAGCTTGAACATCTTTGTTTGAGACAAAAATAGAACAGTTTACACATTATGAAATATAGAACATGCCGTTTTTTCAAGAATGTTGACTATTACTTCTAAATATCCTAACTGGCAATTTAGAAAGACTAGGTTGTTATTTTGCAAAGATATGAGAGTTATTGCTCTGAAGCCCATTGTAAAATAGACATTAATTCCGTTGCGACGTCATCCACTTTCTTAACCGACTCAGAAGGAGGTATGTGGAGAAGAAATTATACAGTGCTTTTCTTTAATGTCCCCCTCCCCTTTGATATTTTGAACGGATCAATTCAAAAAATTAAAACTTGAGATAATGAAATTGATGCGTGCTGGGCGCCATCTTTGAAAAAAAATTATATGAAAACGGGGGTCTTGTGGCACATCATTTTGAAGCTCCTGGCGGCGAGAAATTTATAACCTTAGAATATGAAGTCAATAACTTTACCTACTACAAAATGGTGTACATTTAATAATTACCTGGATACATTGACGTTTAACTTGATAATTCGGATAAATACGTTGAGTTCAGTTTATAAGATGCAGGTAATGGTTGCCTTGGACTTCTTGATACAATAACAGTTGGTCCGTGATTTCGCGCCGAACATTTTCAAACATAGTAACATCGATATTTCTACAAATATTTGTTTTTCTCAGCCGCATATCCAATATTGAAGCAGTTTCAGTTTCGTACACTTTTTGCTTCAAATAGCCCTATAAAAAAGTCTTAGGGCCGACTTCACCAACATTAATATTATGGACCAATGGCAAAATACCTTATCGAAATGCAATTTGACAGAAGCTGTCAAAGGTCTCAGAATATCAGTGATTTCTATTAAAGTATTGAATAAGATCGTGAAAATTCGACAGTATTATAAACAAGACCACTTCTTGATTCCGACATGATGCTTTTGTAAAGAGAAAACAGGTCAACTTTCATGTACTTTGATTTGCGTTATACATTTACATTCAACAATCAGTTATCCCCAAAAGCCAATGGGACTGCGGCAAATAATAGGTCGATTTTCTAGCTGTTAAATTTGGCAGCAGATTTGGACGTTTGTTAATGCATGGCAATCTCGAATTTAAGTTCAATATACTGTTATCATTACATACCTGTTGATTAGTGTGGATTTGTCAGTGTTTTGCAAGAAAATAGAATATAAAATACATTCCATCCAATTCCTCATCTTCCTTTACATCATAATAGTAATCATTTATTAATTTACGGTTTAATGAATTTCTTCAAAGCAATAAAAACATTGTCCTCTCCATCCTAAAACACAGATAATATGTGTAAGACGTGTCAATCCCTACATCTCCGTGATGCATAATGGTGGGGTTATCTATCTGTCACTTGTTGCTAAGTCTAACGGCGATCACGTCGCTTGATGAAGGGTGCGACATGAATCTTTTACATTTGCTGGTTTTGAATTTAAAGTAGGAATACAAACATAGTACTTATGATAGTTGGAGCTAGACTGTTAACACTTCTTGAAGAATATTTGAAAAATGTGAACACCGTCATGGTCTGTTGTCAAATTGCAAATGAAGTATCTGAAAATTCTTACATACAGTGGACCTTTGTCATAGTTTACTATCCTGATTATGATCATTTGTAGCAGATGTGTTGTATCATCAAATTGATGAACAAATATAAGAAAGCTCTTATATACCTACATACAGAGGATTTTTCATATAAATTTACTAGGTATCATGATTATAAGCATCTTTGGTGGATTGTTCGATCCGGAATGGGAAAGATCTCCTATTTATGAAAATATTTTTGGTATCATCTAACCGTTGAAATCAGTGCACAAAAACTGTGACATATGATTTATAGCATAACCCGCTGCCCTATCAATACAAATTTAACATAAAGGTCGCCTAGCCGTGGGGATGCAGTGGTCGGGATGAATATCACGGCAGCAACTGATGATTTGGGCATGTCTGGTAACAACGTATGAAGTGAAACTCGCTAACTTCACAAATTTGACGATTTTGTACAATTTCTTTGAAAATAATGAAAGATATGTCTGATTTGGCAGGGTAATGTCGCAGCCAAATGGCAGTCACTTTTTCTGACACAGTCCGGATCGAAAGATGACGATACTCGTGAAATGTATTGATACTTCTAAATATAGGATCGTATCGGACAACCCTACTGTCAAGATTCCAAGGTACCGACGGAGCTATTTTGCGGCGTCATGGAAATAATTTTAAATTTTCATTTGCATTTTTTCAAGTGTTGTGCAATGATTTTGAGAAAAATGTCACGAATAGTCTTATAAAGCATAGTAGAGTATATTTCAACAGTTGGCGGAACTTACTCCACTGGGACCAGGAGGGTGAACCGGGATATTGATGCACAATCTGGCAACCCTGTCGCACCCTCACGAAATGGCCTATGAGAACCACACAAGTCACCGTGTTGTCATTGAATAGCATGGAATTATACCTTCAGAGTATATGTTTTGTGACTGGTACCAAGAGCTGACAGATCCCACACATGTGTCACTCCTTGAAATGCAATAATCAGCTGTATTCAAATAATGTCTAATATAAATATAACCTGGAATGTGTACTCGTGAAAAAATAAAAATATGGCAAATTTGTAGTCGTTTTGCAGGTTTTAGGTTTGCTGGTAGCTTTAAGGCATATATTTGGCAATTTCTTAATCGCTGTGAATATAGTGTGGATGTTTGTTCAGTTCCTGAACAACGAAAAATATTCAACTTTATGGATGTATGGATATCAAAAAACCTGAGTGGTTTTGTGGGAATATCAATCTAAGGTGCCATAATGGTTCTGATGAACGGCAAGTAAATGAATGAATGTTTGGAAACGAGCAATATCTTTTGGTAGAGCCTGTCATCAAGTAGTTGCTTAATGGCTATCTGCAAGAGGTTTATAGGAAAAAACACCCAGTATCACATATCAATTGAATAAAATAATATAAACATGAATAAAAAATCAACAATAGTAATTAAAACATGAATTTAATTCAAAAATCAAACATTTCTTAAAATTTTGACTGAATTATATGTAACTTCTTAATATTCAATAAGCTGGTGATGTTTCAATGACAAGTTGTCATCTCATACTTTGGCAGTATTTTGTTTTCAACATTTCATAGCTATTGGTTGCTAAAATTTGTTGATTGGAACTTGAAGCTCATTCGCTGTATCTGACGGTCTGTTACCAGATAGGTGGAGAATAACGGACTGTTGTTGGTGAAATTGGCCCTAAGGTGTCAAATCTGGCTTGCCATTCCCCGACGGCCAATCCAACGACCGAGGAAATTGTTAAATAAATAATTCCTACTTTATCTGTATTAGTGTGGTGGCGCACCATCTTGCTGGAATAAAATATCAGTATCGAATTCATTAGGATCTTCTACGATTTCGGTGATTAGAGGGTCAATAGTATTTTCCAGCATATCGAAATACAGTTCCCCGGTTAAAGTTTGTTCGATGAATAGAGGCCCCACACAATATGACTTCCCAATATCCCAGCCCAAACGTTCATTCTGTGTGCATATTGAGTATGAGTTTCTCGGGACACGTGAGGATTGGTGTCACTCCAATAACGACAATTTTGTCTATGCACATTACCGTTGAGAAAAAATGTGCATTCGTCACTAAAACAAATATTTTGGATACAGGTAGGATGCCGTGCAATGGTTTCCGTCATAGTCTCGCAGAATTCTGTTCTTCGATCAGGGTCATCTTCAGTTAGCTGATGTACTTACCATTTGAATTTTGTATGGGTGATACTTACTCTTTTCCAAAAGTCTCCATACAGTAGAAGGACAAACCTCGCATACATTAGCGATGGAGGAAGTAGACTGTTGGGGATTTATTATGATCTCACGAATTATTTGAACTTGCTTGTCCTCCGAGATGGTCGGATGATCTGAGGATTTTTTGTTGTTTACACTACCAGTAGCTGTAGAATTAGATACAAGTTCCCTTACATATTTTCTACAGATAGGACGATTCGGGAAACGATCATTAAAAATCCTTTCGGTCTAGTAAAGGTTACGCGTCGCACCATAAATAAAAATTGCTTCGATTTCATCTTCCAATTGACGAGAATTGACCATTTTAAAAATAGTTCAAACAGTATCTAGCACTTAAACCGAAAACTAAACAAGAATATTTTAACTGTACAGTGATATTTGTTTTCGTACTTATATTCTTGTCACTGTTAACAAAAAATAACAAAACAAGTTTTAATCGCTGTTGCTGTGGATACAGCAGGAATTACAATTATTTGTAGAGATATGCATGTTAGTGGGTTTGTGTTCAAGTAATTATTAAATGTACCACCATTTTGTAGTAGGTGAAGGTATTGACTTTATATTCTAGGGTTATAAAGTACTCGTCAGGAGCTTCAAAATTATGTGCCACAAGACCCCCGTTTTCACATTTTTTTTCCAAGATCCCAGCGGCCATCTTGACATTTTCATCTGTCAATTTTTCTCTAAAATGTGGTATTCACGCATCAATTTCATTACCTCAAGGTTTAGTTTTTTGAATTGATCCGTTCAAAAAATCAAATGGGAGGGGGACATTAAAGAAAAGTACTGTATTTTACGCGCTACAGTCCAAACGGTTTGCTGTAGTTTAACATATGTTGTGTTGTTGGATTCAGTTTAGCTGTGCGAGTGACATTGTGTATACTAAAATAACATAAAACCAAAATAAAGGATTATTATCATAAATTTCGTATTTGAATGTTACAGCTCAAACGGCTTATTATACTTTGACATTCTTTGAGGCATCCGGCGCAGAAGTGTTCAGTGTTCCGTCCGACCGGCTTGATGAATTTCGACCCTTATCAATAGGAACTATAACTTCATTCTTTCCAGTTTGTTTCTACAATCGAGCTTTTTGTATCTTTTAAAAATGTACTTGCTAGGCTGAATAAACAGTTTTAGAAACGAAAAAATTTGTATTGTACCGAGTTTTTCGATACTTCAATCTTCCAATAATAAAGCGATTTTTGGTAAATCATTAGCAGATATTATAATCTTGACATACAAGTGCAGTTCAGGAGATAATCCATTGAAGTTTTGTTGTGTGTATGTAAATCCTTCATCACATCTATGACCGTTGCCTAAACGCATATATCTACCCAAACTTATTTCCAAAATTATGTAAAAAGCCTCCGAGAGCACAGGCCCATTTCGCAATACAATATGCATAAATCAGCGTATCTGCGCCCCTTTTCCGGAATTTGATGGTGTTTGTAGGTGAGATCGGGATGATCTCAGTCGGCCATGAATTACATTTATCGACGCGGCGGGACGCAAAGGGAAATCACAGCCTATGCACTAGTACACAGCAGCGTCACTCACTGCGATATGAGGGCATCGCTTAACGCGCATCCGTCTCATTGTGCAGAGTATCGCGGACAGGGTCGTCAGGCTTGGCCATTTGTCGCCAAATTGGCTACTTTTGATTTGCTTTGGAGACATTTTTTCTTTTACGACTTCGCGATTGGTGACTTTTCCGATTTCCAGACATTTTTTTTTTGCTAAAGTGCTACAGTCCGAGTACTTCTAAGCTCCATCTAAGCAATTACGCTGCGCCATCTTCCAAACTAACATACAATGCAACTAGCTTGCTGTAGTCTAAAATAATGCTAAATTAAACTCAACTCCTGAAGAATTGTTACAATACATAAATTTGAGAAAGTTATAGCATGTCGTGCTCAAGCCGAAAGTCCGTGGGCCTGAAGTCGACTACTGCAGACTCACAGTCACCCCCCTCCTACCCTAGATGTCAGTCCTGTTACTTGTTGAGTAAAATACTACTTCTTCTTGGTGCTAAAATTAGCTTGCTTGATATGACAAGGGCTTGTTCGGTTCCGGATCCAACAAGATCTGCCGAAGATGGGTTATAATCATGAAAATTTTCAATTCCGCTTAACTCTCTGATATATCACAATGAGGATATTAAATATTGACGGATATAAAAACTTGAAAATGTAAAGGTTCTGCAATTCGTTCGTGAGTTCGTGATCATTTTGATGCTTTTTTACACCTGGATCTCCTCAAATAATTTTTAGTTTCAAACTCATTACGCAAAATCTTGTTGGCGACAAATATGATGATGGAAATGGTACAGTGGGCGATTTTCCTCACTCCACTTGCCAACGAGATTGTCTTTGGACCTGGCAGATCTGATCGCGGAATTCCAGCTGCTCACTTTCGCTTTAGCTGCTACTTAAACCGTTTACTCTACAGACGACTACACAGCGTCAGCCATACGACAGGATCGCGCGTGTCTCAAGACCATAGAAATTCGACAAAAAATTCTGCGAAAGTTTTTAGAAAGTTATATTGCTGCGTATTTTTGTATATACTATCAGGAAGCACCACGCACGAATATACAATTTTATTGTGGGGTCTTGCGGTTGAAAAGAGCACTTTTTCACAGGCACAGATACGCATATTTTATATTTATTGCTTCTCACCGCGATTCGCAGTGTCGTATTCGAAAGTGGTATTTCTTACTTTGTCCGCCCCTTGCGGGGTTTTCGCATCGTAAAAACACTTTTCACTGACAGACACCTTGAGATTTATGCTTCGCCCTATCGATGGGCGGAAGCAGTAGTTTAGTATGGGGTAGAAGAAATGAGAAGATGGGGGCACATGATTCATGTTTAGTATCGACACTACTCTATTTAGTGAAATTGCTTTGTGCATATAATGTTATTTAAATCATCCAAAATCCTTTAACTTAGTTTAGTAAAGCTTCTTATTGATGACCAGAAACTCAAAAACACACAAAACGTTGCTTCTTACATATTTTGTTGACTACTCCTTCGTCAATCCATGGCTTATCGCTTTAAAGGTTTAGCTAAAATCAATTCAAACAACAAAATTACAAAAGCAAATTACATAGTAGTTCCAACCTGTAAAACTAACGAAACCTCAACTACCTCTTCTTGTAGAGCCCTAACATGCAAAAGAGCTCAGAAGAACAATTCCTCTTGACATATCACTGCAGTGAAGTCATCAGCCTTCCTGACAATTTTGTGCAAAAAAGGATATCAAGTGGTGAACAATTCTTACTAGCTCTTAATAGATAACATATTCGATTTACGGGTATGCTAACTTTGAATCTGAGATACATAGTGAGCTTGCTTTGAGTCCAGCCTAATGCATGGTTATCACGATTCCTCCACCACTGGTCATGTCATCATTCTCGTCAATATCAGATGAACAATACCGGCAGCTGCAGGTATGTGGACTAATCAAGACCAATTTAAGAACTATCAGTCTCCACGGCATAGCGCTGTGCCCGTATGTGATGCCATGGGGGCACTTTGATGGCATCGCGCCACCCTCACACCATGCTTCCAACCTGCGGGATGTTAATGAGAATGTGATTATTTATCCGAGGATATCTTCGGTTTCTTGCATACAAGGGGTGATTGGTGGAAGTTGTACGTCAGAAAACGAATGTTTGGATATAAGTAATGAGTAATATGTCTCTATTGCATCATTATCATTGCAACATAACATTAAGCATCTAAGCAAGGATAATATGTTATGATTCCATATTCAGAAATAATCAATGATTCACATTATCGCTTTTTTGTTTCAAAAATGAGAAAGTGTACCAGTTTTAGCCTGAAGCATGATCTTTTTTTTTTTTTTTTTTTTGGCTTTAGGACCTAATCCATGCAGCCAGAAACTAGGTTGTTATATTTGAAATTTCTAATTTATGGACAAGCACACGACGTCACAACATCCATGGCCAAGGCGAGATTCGAACTCGCGGCCCGGCCGACCGGCTGATCAGTAGCACGACACTCTGACCCACGCGGCCAACCGAGGTCCCCAAGCATGATCTTATGATGCTGTTAATATGCTTCCGATTTTGTAGGTCCTATCTATGAGCAGGCCCGAATTTTTGCATACATCATTGAATTTTAATCTGTGCTGCCTATTTTCAGGTCTAGGCTTGCTTTTAGATATCTCCGCTTTTATTTCTTCCAAAGGAAACAACGTTTAATTTTTGAGGATTGAGCGTCGTGTTGGCAATAACAGAATAAATCTTAATACTTTCGAGATCATTGTTAATTTTAGCCTCAGCCATTTTAAGATCATCCGCGGGAAAGCTTAACAATAATTGGCATAATAAGTTACACCTGAGTTTCTGAGTTTCACGGCCAAGTCGAAAGTGTGTATTATATTGATGTATTCATACTTTTACGCTATAGTCTCAGAAAGCACAAAATCGTACTTGATATAACCAAATAGTTTCGTCTAGTGATTCGATTCCGTAGTTTCGATTCCGTTGCCGGAACCGCTTCCGTTGACTCGTTCACAATTCCTTTTAGCTTCGTTTCTTTTTGATTTCCATTCCCGCAATTCCAAAACATTCGTTGATGCTAGTGAGAGCTACAATTCAGATGGTCTCCTTTCCTGAACCCGAACTTGATTGTTTCGATACCAACACTTACGAAAGCCCAGGTTTCCCCATTTTATTATATCGTCTCAGAATGTATCTGACTATTGTTATGTTGTTTGTTATATGGATTTTTATTTACTAATTATTTTATTTATATTTAAAGGATAATAACTGATTGAACTTAAATCAAGTACTTGTTGACAAAAAAAACTGCAACATTTAGGATAGTCAATGTACCAAAGGAACGTTTCAGAAATAAAGCATGGTTGGAGAACCTCTGCATCTTGGATTTGGAACACTTTTTCTCGTTTAATCGCAATGACGACATATTGAGGACACATTAGGGGACGCTGACAACGTCTGGTCTGAATATTTCGAGGAAACTCCTGAATAACTTTATGCTAGAATCCTGGGAACAGCCCCAGAGTTCATAACCATATGTTCACACAGATTTGAAAATCAGGATCTTCCCAATGACTAGCGGCATTTTACCACTTCCTTTATCACCTTCTATTCCAGAAAGTCCCAAAATTGTAAAAATGGAATTTGATGTTTACTATTCTGTAATCGTTTTCGTTATTTTTTGAGTTGTGTATTTTGAAGCTTAAGGGTAACCCTCACGCTTATTTAACGAGTCTTCTTAATAAAGCATTTTCAAGAAAAAATGTTATACCTTTCTTCATTCTTTGGGACTTGTACTTTGAAGTTATTGTGATTGTTACACTACTTATACTCATATTATCATGCTTCCCAAATGTTTGCAGTAAAACTATTCCTAAATGAATCAGATTTAGAGGACTGAGCACTCTCACAAAGCGATCATCCTCCATAATCTCCCTAATGGTATGTGCTAAATGAAAATCATGAGGAACAAACAGAATAAAATTCCCTCGTATAACACAGAAGATCCACGTTCACCTTCTCTCGCGTGAACTTCGTCGGTTGCGGGAACATTGAATTAGATTTTTGGGGGAGATCGCGTGAGATAACTCCAATTTAAACGTCAAGCGGCAACAGTTGGCATATACATTTTTAAGTCGGCCAATTTCGACACCACGAGCCTCGATTCCCTTCATGTGGGTCGAGTTATATTGCTAATTTCCAGACGGACAAAAAATTCAACTAACCCTTACATACAGTTGGACTCTAACCGTGCAATCGTTTATAGCATTTACTCTTTTATCACGAATATTACCCAGCCGGATCACCATAGGAAAGGTTTCGTGATAAGGGGAATATATAATAATATAAGCTCAACGGTTAGTCGACCGATAACTTAATCCCTCATCGCCTGCTTCACAAAATCATGGTATAATATTTTAAGGTTAAGCTACCTGTGTTTGTTCCCAATTTATAGAAAGCCTAGAATTTAGGTTGTATTGATATTAAGGAAAAAACATCATACTTTCTTCTATTTGGATTTATAAAGGGTGTGCCATCCGTTGGTTTCTTTTTTAAATTGATAAAACTACACTCTTCAATAACATGTAACACTCGATACTTTATTCAAAAGAATACACCTTCCGATTAGTTATGAAAAACAATTTCAGTTAAATGGTGGCCACGGCTCCTCGTAACCCAATTTTGAAGCACATTTTCGATAGTTTGTGGGTCTATTTCATCAATAGCTCGACGGATATTTGAGAACATCAATTGTTTGAGGATCGTTAGTATAACAGCAGTTCTTTACAGTACCCCATAGGAAGTAATCCATGGGCGTCACGTCACAGCTTCGGGCTGGCCAATGAACGTCTCCAAAGTGGCTGATAACGCGATGACCGAACTTAGCGTGTAAAAGATCGATTGTTTCACGGCTGGTGTGGCATGTTGCGCCATCCTGCTGGAACCAGGGATTGTGCAAGTGCATGTCGTCTAATAGTGGCCACAAAAGACTACTCAACAGGTCTCTATAGCGTTCCCCATTTACCGTTACGCTGTTACCATCTTCATCTTGAAAAAAGTAGGGACCAAAAATCCCACCACTCCAATAGCCACACCAAACAGTTACTCTTTTTGGAAGCATTGGTTTTCCTACGACGACATGTGGATTTTCAGAACCCCAAATTCTACAGTTCTGCTTGTTAACGTAACCTCGCAGATGGAAATGGGCTTCGTCCGAAAACATGATTTGGCGACCAAAATTGACGTCCGTTTCCAATAGCGAATCGGATGGTCATTTTGTTCCAACTATTGCACAATTGGCACCTTGTAAGGGAATAATCCCAGGTCTTATGCGATATCCTCAGCACAGAAGCGCGACTGATGCCCACTTGTTGTGCTCTGTGACGAGATGACATTCTTGCGTTTTCACGCATATTCTGGGCAACAGCAGCAATGTTTTCGGCTGTTCGTACGGGTCGAACACGCTTATACCTTCTATTATCCACAAGCAAGCCAGTTTCACGAACCTTCTTCACGAATTTTCGTATGCTGGTCACGGACGGAGATTCATTCCGACCAAATGGTCTTCTAAATTTTCACGAAGTTTCTGCAACACAGCACTCACTTTGAAAATAGTTTTTTAATATTTCCCACCTTTGTTCAAGATTAAAACGATCCACTGCTCACAGCGGCAGTTTGACGCAATATATGTGTCAAGATGTTGAACATGGGAGTGTTACCAACTGTCAAAATAATACCGACTTTAAAGAAAACAACTGATGGCCACCCTATAGAAACGTTTGTGAAGCTTGATGGGCAAGAAAATATTACCTGAAAAGAGAGAAAAGCTAATCTTCCCATCATTGCGGTGAAACGGTTTACGATTAGCAGAATAAGAGGATTCATTTAGCTAGAAATGGAGCAAACCAAACACAATCAATAAAATACAAAGCAATAAAACGGTGAACAGTTAGCCAAAACTTTAGATACCTTAAGATTAATACATTTTCATGAAAGAGAACATCAATCAAGAGAACAAAACGCACACTATACAAGAACAAACCATTAAGTAGCTCTTTCTTGAATCTATGATCGAGTTGAACATTCTTTGAGGTATCTAGGCAATTAGTGAATCAATAATAAATACCATTGTGAGATAGAGCACGATATGGATAAAAAATGAAATGTTATTTATCATTGCATTTACAGGTGTCAAACGGTTACATCTCAGTATTACTCCCATTGCACTGTATTTTTTACGGCTCAGGTACCTGAGTGACATTGAATAAGTAATTAGGTGCTGTACAATAGTCGAAATGTGGCTGAATTATGGTTTTGTAGACTGTATCGTTTTACAGATATATTTAAAATTTTCATCAAAGGCTAAACAGTCCAACTGAATTCCTAAATACTTGACAATTTCATATTTGCCATAGTTAATGTAAATATTAGCATCAGATATATTAATGGTACTATATTTAGTTGTTCTGATCATAGCTGTTGTTTTAGCCAAATTAAGATTGAGCGTACAAATTTCATAGAGTTATAGACCTTATCCAAAACAATATTACCAGTATTCATCTTGTTAATAGTTGTTCCTAGATAATTGTCAGAAAGGTAAATGAATTAACATTCAACTGTGAGGTGCATATCATTGTGGTATAAAATAAACCGAACAAGTAGTACTCCGATTTTATATTCAATTATACTAGACACTAAATTAATAGTGTTACCATTTGTTAGACACATCAAGTAACATGTGGGTATAGTTACTTTCGTAACCTCTTTATTTATTTTAAGTAATGAGAAACACCTTTTTAAATTCCCCCATAGCATTATGATTGATCGCACTTTAAGGCATGTCTGGATACGTTGGATAGCCACAAAAAAACTATACAGATCATTCCTGACAAAGATAAATGTGTGAAACAGGTGCGCACTACAGATTAAAATTTGTTCAGGCGTGTTTTATGTCTCGATCGTTCAAGGCTTGATGGTCTTATCTGGGTAATGAAAAAATGAGTAACCGGTATTCTCTCACGTGTAAACACAAGATGTTTCATACACAGATGGTTCAAGGTTATTCTTAAACTTAATATAGAAAGTAGAGGGGTCACAGAAAGAACATCAGATTGTCGAAAGAGGAAGTACCCAGGACTCATATCAAAGTCTAGTCTTCAGCTTGAGACAAGAATGAGTCAGTCACGTGGATCGCTTATATAAGGGAATGCACAGATTGACGTCTTAGTGATAGATACCGTAAGGGGGACCTCTCACCGAATTTAGTTATAAAACGCTGAAACCATTGCAGACAAGTTCCGACAGTTTGGTGTTGCTGTCAGATGCAACATGTTTGAGTTCAGGCGGAGAATTATTCTTTATTCTTTCGAACTTACCTATCCGATAAAGGTTATTTGCCGTCCATTTGATGCGGATCAAAATAAAAAAAATCAAAAGCAGTAATTTATGGCGTGGGATCTCTTGGATCTCTTATAAATAAGTCTTTAATCAGATTTTTAAAACTGTCATAGGGAAGAGCTTTTACCGCTGATGATAAGCTTTTATAAAATTTCCTTCTCAGCCTAAGATACCCGGGATTGCGCATGTCCTTATTTCTGGTATCATACGGATGAATTTGCTGATGTGTTTCAAACTCAGACAGCTTCATTTTAAAATACATCAAACTCTGCATATACAGGGTGGCCAATATAGAACTTGCTTAAGTTGCGCGCCATATTTGATACACGCATTTCAGTAGACGGCGCGGTGCCGTAGTAGTTGTCTGAAGCACATGGAGCGCTATAGGATCCCACAACGCGTCAAGCAACGACAAGATTTAGGTCGAAATAATGTGACTAGTGTGTCGTCAGTTGGTGCAAAAATCAAAACAAACAGGTGAAGTTAAAGACTTGCCAAGATCGGGCCGTGTTCGAACTGTTCGTAAATATCAAGAGAGTATGTGCAAGGGTAGTGGAACGCCCTGAGACCTCTACCAGACATCGTTCTCAAAAACTGGGTATTCGTCGCACGTCATTGTGCACTATTTTAAAAAAAGACTTGCATTTACGGCCATACAAAATTCAGTTACCTAACCCAAGAATTACAGCCTAGTAACCATGAAAATTGCCGATAATACAGTTATGCAATATTGCAGCTTAAAACCCAAAAAAATAATGATTTTTACCGACAACTGATAATGAGCGATGAAGCCCACTTCGATATGAACGGATTTGTTAATAAGCATAATTGTCATATCTGGGCATTAGAGAACCCCCCTGTCGTTCATTAACGACCACTACATCCTCGTCGAGTCACAGTTTCGTGCGGTGTTTGGTATGGAGGTGTCAATGGACCTTACTTCTTTGAAGAAGCTGCAGATAATTCTCTTACTGTCACTGGCGAGCGCTACCGTGATATGGTGCAAATCTTTATGGCTCCTCAAATCCAATTACTTGAATGGCTTTTCTCTGGAGTCCAAACCGACGACTTGCTGACGGAGCGTGTTCCCTTTACCAACACGGCATAAGTTAGGAGGGAAATGGAATACCGTAAATAAGTGCACTTTTGGAAACGCTATTTTTTAATTTTCCTAACAAAAAAAGTAGAAGAAACAGTTGTATCGCCCGCAAAAGCATGTATCTATAATTTGGGTCTATAAGTGGAAGTTCAGTTATATATATATATACATCAGGAAGAGAATGGGGCCTAAAACTGACCCTTGGGGACACCATACTCCACCCTCTTTTTTGCTGATGACATCCCAGTAACTTTGACTATTTATGGTCTGTCTTGGAGGAACGATTTCAGGAAATGGATGCTGAATTACTGGAGTATATACAGTGCCCTTCCAAAAGGTACATTCCTACTTATTCTTTGAATGGGTCAAGTTAGCAAACTAAAATTCCGGGTCTGAAATAGTTGCAGCGTGAATAGAACATATGATCAGGAGTCGTATAACATATCATTTTGGAGCTCCCCATCAGTACTTTATGACCCCAAAATATAAATTCATTATCTTACAAAATGGGGAACTGTCGGTGGAATTGTCAGTTTTAAATGGAATATTGCATTTTATTACATATTCTGATACATCCTTCCAAGAGAAGAATATTAATATGCTATTTATTGCATTTTCATGGTTGCTGTTGTGTTTTAAGCAATTCAATCAACAAAATGCTCAATTTTGACAGATTGCCAATACGCTATTTTTAAAAATAGCAATCTTATGTTTTAGGTTTATAAAGCACTAGTAAGGATCTTTAAAACGAGACATGACTCCTAGTTCTATTTGGAAAAGTGTTACAAGTTGGCGACCAGCGATCATTTCGAAATTTTCGATTGCCATTTTTACACTAAAATATAGGATCCATACACCAGTGGCATCACTGTGCAGGCCAGCTAGCTCACTTGAACCATTTAAAGAATGGGTGGGGAACCTTTTTAAAAAATTGAGTATGTCTGCATGCTAATGATTCTAAGATTCGTTCATTGCGACCCTATAAATGCGTATCTTAAACCTTTTTCCAGTCCAAATACTCCCTTAATGCTACATGTAACTCCCATATCCCGCCACTGGTCCTCCGATCTCACCTACAATCGCATCACCCTTCAATTAAGACGGACTATACGGGTGGATTCATTCTTTTGTACCTTGTAAATTGAACGGTCTTTATGAGCGCTGATTGCCTGTATACCTAGAATGCTGGCATCCTGTGGGCCTGCCGCTGGGGAGACCTGAGAAGAATGATTATTCGATGTTTGATTACTACTGCAGCAGCAAATGGAGAAATCTCCACCCTGCCTTTTAGATCGATGATTAGATAAATTAAGATCATTGTACCCCCGCTTGGGATGTTGAGATTTTCCCAGTCAAGGAGCTAAGGTGCTGGACTGGCTGGATCTAATACGCCAGGTAGCAACTGTTGGACTATTATTGACGAAATTTGGGCATTTATTTGATGCAGGCATCATCGACGCAAATCACATCTTGGTCAAAACCAACTTCAGCAGGCTAGTGCGTAGAAGCAGTGCGTTGATTGATCGCGGTTGTCAAGGACTGTGTCAAGGGGAAGGAGTGCCTTCCAGCAAAATCGGCTGCGAAGCAGCTACAAGGTAGCTACAAAAAAAGCTGGAGGAGTGTGAATGGTGGTTCTCCGCAATGCCTTCCCACGCTCAAGGCTAAAATCCCATTAGAAAATGGACGAGGTAGCAGCCAAACCAACACAACTGAACGTAGGGTGCAAAGTAAAGGATGCCACTTCATAAGCTGGTGTTTGAGGCGTTAATATCCCAGAATCTGGAAATTATTACAAACGAAATGACCCTCGGACAACCAAAACCTCAACGGAAGGAAAAATGGCTCAGGACCCGTCTGTACACGCAACTTTTTAAAACAAGGTATCTTGGTAGGTATAGGACATATCTTGATAGTAAAGCACGGCTGGTACGTGCAGAAGTCACAAGGTGGCGCTGGTTGCCTATGGACGGAACCAATTCTACGAGGGACCAACGATATTTTATGAGGGAAGTTTTAATAATACTATAACATTAGTGTCCAAAAGATTTCAACACAATACTGAGTCGCTGAGAAAGAAATATGTACGATGGATGTCTTTTAAGTTTTGCATATGGAAATAAAACAACACGGTAGGTGGTTTTAAATGACTTTATTATTTTTTGAAGTATTCTCCTCCAAGATTAATACACATCTGCATGCGCTCGAGCCAATTTTCGAAGCACTTATTCCACTCGTTTGCTAGCAGATCCAAAACGGCATTTTTGATTGCGTCAACTGCTTCTTCTGGTGACTGGAACCTTTGACCCCGCAGTCTGTTTTTAAATTTCGGAAAGTAAAGAAATCGTTAGGACTTAGATCGGGACTATATGGAGGATGGTCTAATAATTCCACGTTTTCTTCCGTTAAATACTGTTTTGTTTTTTGGGCTGTGTGCGAGCTTGCATTGTCTTGGTGGAGGATGATTCTTCTTTCGGGGTTAATTTTTCGAAGCTCGGTGATGACTTTTGGCAAACAAATGGTGGTATACCGATCTAATTGATTAAAGCTTAGAGGTGCATGCTAGAAATTTCAAACTGCACTAAGTATCTGGCAATGGAAGGACGTCATTTGTAATATCATTCTAAAGGAAATTAAAAAAAAATGGAATTTATACATTACGGAATTTGAGATTCTATTTTATACGCCTTAGCTATACCTGCCAAAGTAATCATTATCAAAATTTCATAGTCCCTGATTTTTACCTGTATTGGGGACGTGCACAGAGAACCTTTCAGGTTTTATTTAAGTATGGTATGGTCGTCGCGGACTCTAGGTCTATAATGTCACGCAGTTTCAATCTTTAGCTCACTGCCTACTCTCAGCGGTGGCTGATTTTAGTGAACGGAGTAGGTCCTGTCGTATTATCTCCATACTCACCATACTTAGAGGTTATTTTGCTCTACTTTCGTTCGTCATTCTCTGGGGCATGCTGATGATTCCTGATAACGATGAAATGATTCCGGACAGGTTAGTCAAGCAGATGAAAGCAGCAACCGTTTTACTTTCCGCGCCACTCACGATATGAAGTATTGCGATGGCAAAATAAATAGGAATTGAGAGATAAGTATGTTTTGCATGTTATAAACATCAATATCACGAAAGACCATGTATTTCCGTAGATCCGTCTGTCCATCATTCCTTGGACCGTCAATAATTTGAAAATGGGAATGAGGACGAAAAAGCTTTTAGTTTTTGAAAATAGTTCCAGTAGCGGCAGAGCTAGAGGAAAAAACGAAAAAACAAAAGTCAACCTGATCAGTATAAAAAAGGTGTTAAGTATTAGGAGTTGAAGGTTGTAGAGGATGCGGGAGAGTATTTTTAAATTTTTTTAGCATTTGTATATTTAAAACTCTGCGACACCAGTAATTCTACCCACCTATTAGAGCCGTATCGTCAGTGGTTCCTACAATTGTAGGACTCCTTTATGGACTTGATTTTCATAGTATTTTCTCTCCTTCAGAAACGCTCTTCTTAGATTTCTACTGTTCCGAGTCAGCGTCAGCTCTCTCCTAATTATGTTTTCTCTTTGAATAGTAAGAAATTTCAGGCTGATAACACAGATGATAAAAATCAACTCATCAACAACTTGAGGCAAATAGATATTCGTAAAATAACCTCAGAATAGAAAGACAGGAAAAACTATGAAAATCAAACCATAAGCACGTCCTGCAATTGTAGGAACGATTGATTTTGACACATTTCAGATATGATAGACATTTGTCTTATAACTCAAATTATAAGAAATATTTTCAACACACGCGTATGCGACTGAACATAGCAACGTTTCAATGTGTCGGTAAGGCAAAGGAGACATTTCTAGATCGCATCGTTCTCAAACAAATGGGGAATATGAACTAATTGTAAAGCTTATTTTTTTGTTATGTTTTTTTTTCTCTAAGGAACTAACATGTGCCGAACATGATCCTTTATTAACTTGCAGAGTCTATCTACTTGACGTCACTTTTAAAAAAGCTGTATATAGGTATGTGACGCTTCGCAGGAATAGCAATACATCATGTTGCTGCTGTACCAAGATCGTGACCCGAAATCCAAGGGCTATTCAGTAAACACCAATAACTCCTACACGCGCTGAATATCCATGCAAATTCGATAATCTGCTGCATTTATGGTGGTTTCTGAAAGGAAAATATATTCAACGTACCCGTCGGTTGCGAGTTGCGACCGTGCGCATATCTCGTACCTCGAACGCCATCGTAAAATAAAAATCCTCTACATGGTAAGTGAGGAAGTTGTATGTGCTGAACGAGGAATAAAATGGACTTTTTACTAACTGAAATATGTTTAATATATCCGCGGTTACTTTTTATGTACACCTACGAGCTCTATTTCACTGGAGTTCGAGATGAAATATTCATGGAGTTGCTACACGTAGGCACGTATACTTGTTCGATCCGAGTTTCTATAAGATGGCGATTTTGGCGATGGGAGGAATTGAGATATCAAATCCGGATGAATCAAATGTACGATGTACAAGTAAACAGAATATTTTGTAAAACCTTGCGCACCTAGCGAAGCCGCTGGAAGAAATACTTAGATGAGAAGTTAGCAGATTCTAACACTCCAACTCAATGAACTTCCATATTCATTGTTTTGCTCTGCTACTGTCTCACAGTTAGTACCTTTCAGATCCGTTTTTGGATGCTGGAATACAATATATCCTTGACTATCTTCAGGCGTATCAATCAACGCAGGGGGCCAGAATGTGGCAGGAAACTGTTTCTTTTAACACAGATTACTTAGTTCACGTTATTATCACATTATAGGACCAGTAGAATTACTCTGGCTATGAGCTGCGCTGACATGCTTAATTACATTATGAATCAAACATGTTCTGTATGTGGATGACTGTTTTGAGTCCGAACAACTTCAGATACGAGGTCCTCTATTACTATACAAATACTTCGGAAGTTACTGCTCGGATTTTAGTACAATTTTGACACAAGGGTACTGCAGTTACAGAACAGCTTAAATGCTTTCTCCAATAGTGGTGCAGGGGCAGGCTGTGGGGCGAGTAAAAGGGGAAATATTGAGAACGCCAACAAACTTAATATTTCGAATGAATGAATTTTCATACTTTTGTTGTCACTGGCTCGTTCTAATCAGTTCATGTTCATGTATTTTTGTGAAACTATTCTTACTTACTTAACATTGACACAAGTCGTACAGAATGACGAGAGAATTGCATAATAAGCACATCTGAATATACATTATACAGGGTGTCCCGAAAGTTGTGACTTTCCTTTTCAGAAACAACTTCGTTTGTAACAACTAAATAAATAAATGAAAAAGCACTCACCGTTCATCGAAAAGAAAATTCAAGTACATCTCTGTCACTTGTAAGTATGTTCAGCGCTGCTTGCGATAAATTCAAAGACACATGTATCTGCTCGACGCAAACATCAGTGTAGGCTTTTAGAATGGTCTGCCTTTCTCGAATAAATTCTGCAGATTGCTAAGTTCGCACGCATAGCTCGACAACCGTGTTTACCTCAGTACACTAAGCATTTAATTTCGCCCCTCCCCCCAAAAAAAATAAATAATGAAGGATCTCGAATAACGATCTGCATGCACTCAGGAAGCTTCGGTAGCATTTTCAAGACACCCACCGCCTGAACCACCGCCTGAATTGAGTACCGATCCCATCTTACGTGTTCACGTTTGATGTGATCGAGGTCAGGACCGGATCGGCCTTTGTTAGGGTTTGATTTATTTTACGGAGCCAACATCTCGGTAATCGGTGTATATGTTGCTAGAAAAACAAAAGCTCATCTTTCCAAAATCTATGCGCTGTGTAAAGTCCCAACTTTGAGGACGTCCTGTAGTATCTTGTTGATGTATTGTGCCTCAAGTCTCTTATCTCTGGCGAACCGATCGTTTTACTAAATTATCTGCTTATTTGCAACTAGCAAGTTCTGACTATCAGAGACTATCAAATAGACATCCATACAAACTAATGATACGATCTTCTCTTACGACGATCAGCTCTGATGTGGTCTACTGTAAATTATTGTTCTGGACTATTCAAAATTCCTTATTGGAAACAGCCGATAAGTCTGAGTACGTAGTATACGTCGATTTACCGTCACTTGACATGACTTATCTGGCGGCGTTTGGATATTACTATACACTGAGGAAATTGCCTGAGTGTAGTTGTTATGCTTTGATCTTGGCTACATCAAAGATCACTGTATGGAGATCATGGCTGGTCTTATCGAATTTTTTTGTCGCTAACTAAATTAGGCTATGGTACTTACGACCCCATGAATGTTCTTCCCGTATTAATAAAATGTCCTGTAAGGTCTGCACCTGAATTCCTTTGTTGAAGCAGTTGATCATAAATTTAGTATGGCCTGTCAAGTGCCTTTCAATACATTCTGAATGAGCAAATTATTACATGTTTTAATATTTCAGCAATAAGTTAGAGAAGTTGGAGAAAGTACGAAAGCAGGGGAGTAGCGCACACAGTTAAAGAGTCCCTCCATAAATCACAATTAAATAAAGTGGGGTGGCGAGCAAAGAAACTGGTTCAAATTTACTCTGTGCATTTCGTAACGGTCCACTTGGAAAGGCCTGCTTTGCTGTATTGTTAGCGGTGACAGATTTGTAGGCGAGGGTATACACGATTTGCTTCTATTCTACCGCAGTTGTGAAAAGGATTTATATTTTGGAAGGGATACCTACAACTCCATCGGTGCACCTTTTATGTAAACGTCACCCTTGCCTGCGAATTTTTAGTATTAGACACGCGTCACTGTTTGCTCAAATAAACTGACATCTCTTTGTTATACACTACTATTCGTCATTTTTTTGTCTGAGCGGTCCGTAGGACCTTTGCCCATTAGTCACTATCTAATGTATGTTAGTCGAATCTGTCAGTCCTGGTTGCCCAGAAACCAGACAATGTCAAGAAAAAAAAGGAAGGTAAAGACAAGAAAAAATGAGAAAAGCAAAGAAAAACAGAAGTGTTTAGTTTAAGAGGAAACACCTAGGCTTTTTGACTTGGTACACGGATTAATTTTGAGGAGAACTAAACAAATTTTGATTCGGTTTCGTTAGAGTCTAATTTTAAGTTAACTAAAAGTTCGCGCTAATTTTATATTACAGTGCGAGCCGTGGCCTTGAATGCTTACGAACTTGCTCCACTATGTGACACACTTTTCCTTTCTATGCCAAAACTGGCGGGGAAGTATTGTAATCCCCAAAAATTTCGAAATTGGGTGATATTATGTTTTTTGGATATTATACGACATGTACGTCACAAAAAACCATGTCACTCATTCCTGTCTGTCTGTCGATCGGTATGTCTACTAATATTATAACCGCCAATAACTTGAGAAGTATCGCTCGAGTGTTGATGAAGTTTTCGCACAAAGTGACTACTATGCCAATGATGAAAAAATTCTATAGTTTTTACAAATCGGTCTAGTGGTGCTGGAGCTAGAGGCAAAAACACGAAAAAACTGAAAATCGTTCAAAATTCGTTTTTTGATGTTTTAGGGACCAGTAGGGCGTGGAAAGAGTGTCCTTGTTTGAATTACTTAATACGTTTAATGTGTACATATCTGTAACTCAATTTTTTCTCAAATGATTTAAATTGCGCTGAACGTAATCCATCTGAGCTGATGGCGGCGTTGTGTGGGAGGTGACAGCGCTTGGCTACCTGCGGTCATTGATTCATAAAAGTAGTACCTCAAACCTCAAAATCTTATTTCGTTACCAATCACCATCAAAGTGATTCATAGGTCACGTTGCTTCACGTGAAGGTTTGTCGGTCAACTCGTCAAAGACTGGAGTAAAGTTAGAGGGAAAGAAAGTAAGATGTGCAACTATTTGAATTAGATGCTCTTAAGATTAGGGATGTACCAAGAACTCGGTTTGTATCCGGTACTCGGCATACTCTGCCAATATTACTGAGTACCCAGTTTTGACGAGTATTAAACTATGTGCAACGTCTGCGCGCATATGCCTTTCCAAAATTCAGCATGCTCTTCAAGTAACTAATGCATCATCAAAAGAATAGTCATACACAAGGTTACAGCAAACTTTTCCGGAATCAGAGAACGGATTTAGATGAACTTTAGTCCATGAAGCAGTTACCATAGCAGTTCAATCTGAGACCACATTGTGGTACTCCCTTCTTGGATTTCTCGTTTGCTCTTCTCTTTACAGAGAAAATCGTGACTAATACGTAAGGATAATTTAGGTTTTGATTTTTCCCAAATCCCAATTGCTCCCGCTACGAAGTCCAGCTATTTTCATTTGTGTTTGTTTGTACCCGTCTCCCTAGGACTTCAGAATTTTTCGAAATTACCATAGCAGTTCAATCTGAGACCACATTGTGGTACTCCCTTCTTGGATTTCTCGTTTGCTCTTTCTTCTCTTTACAGAGAAAATCGTGACTAATACTTAAGGATAATTTAGGTTTTGATTTTTCCCAAATCCCAATTGTTCCCGCTACGAAGTCCAGCTATTTTCATTTGTGTTTGCTTGTACCCGTCTCCCTAGGACTTCAGAATTTTTCGAAATTTGAATAGTTTGAGACATCAGGTGGCCTACCTCCAGTGAAAATATCGGTTATATACCTATTTTGCCTATATTACTTAATTAATTTTTAATTCTTGTTTTCATTTCTAGCCATGTGCCTTCGTGCCTTGTTTTTGAGTTTTCATTCATTTCTAAACCCGATGGCACATATAGGATGTTATGTTGGCCTACTTGAAATAATTATGTGTGATGAATTATTTCGCAACGCATTCCATGTGGAACAATAGGAAGGATTGGAATCAAAAAGAAATGTCCCAAAATTGTGATCTCAGGATATGGCTTCAATTTTAACTTAACACTGTAGCTAGTGAATTAATTCTACAGTGAAAAAAGTATTCCTAGCGGTTGCAAGACGCTCAGATATTAAAAAATACTTCTGAAAATATCATTAATACGATGCGTCACGAGTCTCCTCTCTCTCCCTGTCAAAAAATTGTCAGTTGCCAACTACATTTTGTTTTCGTGATGCGTTGATTTTTTGAAAAAGTCGATCGATTTTAAGAATAAATTGGCTTTTTGAACATGCAAATATAATCTTGATGTCACTTACAGTAGCTGAAATAACCCAGAGCCAATCATCCCAACAAGTACCCGACTGAGTTCTCGGCCGAGTGCCCGGTACCCAGCGTTCGAATCTGACCGAGTACCTGTACATACTTTTAGAAGAGGCTATTCACGAGTTGCTTCTAATATATCACTAGGCTGTATTTATGAAATGGATCACCGGACCTTTTAAATAGATGTTCTTTAAATTATGAGTTTCATCACGATCCATGTCACAACTGATTATAAAGGCGGACCTTCGACTCAAAGTTTGTGATTGAGAAATTAAACAATATCAAATAGAAAGAAGCTCAGTTAGAAGACTAACGAAAAAGAAGTGTGAAAGCAAATAGAAGAGCTGAGGCCAGTTTTGTGTAAACATAAGAGCGATGTTGCATCTAGTCAATTAAATGTTGAATTATAGAGTACCAAATTAGGTACTTTATTAACACCCATACAGCAGCTCTATTTCAAATGATACACAATACGATATAATTACAATCACGAGAGGTGTATCATCCAGTGGGTGTCAGGTTAATAATAAAATTGTTATTAATTTGACTATGTTTGCTACGCGATTGGATATAATTTGATATTGTGTGGGTGATGCTATTAACGGTTCGATGTTTACAGGTTTCAATCAACCAAATGAAATAATAATTCACCTACATATCTCTCTATATGGATGTGCTGTCGGTATCATTTACAGCTTCTATGATTCACAAATATGCGATCGATTGACACGCGAATGCATGAGAAATGGGAATGTATTTCTACTCCCACATTATCAATACCTATAGTTTGGTCATTCTAGAGGACAAGTAAATCTAAAAACTGTATGAGCTTTCCAATTTTTAAAATTTTGTTCTTTATGGTTTTTTAACTTGCGGAAAAACATGAATTGTCTTTATGGTTGTCGATATACAAAAAATCCTGTTATGTCGCAAAGTTTTAGAGACATCAAAACTTGACGTCTGACGAAGAATATCGGTTGTTCTATCATTTAGGTTCTATTGAATAAATGCATTTTGTTTACTTATTGCTTAAGATTTGTGGGAGTTGAAACCAAGAGGCTAATCGCTGCCACTTTAATGAAACAAACAAGATTTCGTTGGTTTTCCGCATACCGTTTTATTGCTCCACCGGATAAAATTATTAAGTCTACCGAAAAATCGGAGACCAAATAGGTACATTACATCCCTGGAAGAGGTGTGGCTTGTTCTATAATCAGATATCAGTAGATCTCCTTCTTTTATACTGAAGCAGCCTGAATACCAGGTTACCACGGCTACTATGAGGAGCTTAAGAAACTCTGTTTATCTGATTTTTGAACTGCGATACAGTTAGTTCGGGTGGCCGACGCCAGGCGCATCTGTCTAGCATGTACGTCGCGCGGTGGCATCATATAGACAAGTGCTTGAGGAACAAAACCCATTGACATAGCGGTAGAAGAGTGCTAGTTCGCCGACGGCCCGCCGATGCGAAAGGTTCTCGAAAGTCTCTATTGATCTCTGACCAGCAGAAATAAATGCCTTTTTGGTACAATTAAACCAGATGAGCGCGAGGGCGCTTCTTGTTAGTCAAGGTACAGTGCTATGTTTTGAAAGCATAAAACTGTACTAGATTATTGCATCTCTAAGCAGTGACATCCAGCTCTCTCGTCAGAGAGGAAATCGCTGCATGTCTTCTTTTCTCCAGCTCACCGGCAAAGATCAGCTTGTCACTCTGAATTCCGGCATGTAGTTTGCTGCCGTCAGCAAAGCTGTGGATCGAATTGGTCAGGAAAGGAGGTCGTGCATGAGAAACAATGTCGGGGTTAAGACCGATCCCTGGCGAGTACCCGCGGGAGGCTATAGGATGGATCGAACGCATTTGTAATATCAAGAGCGAACGACTTGAGCCTCACTATATGAAAGTTGCGTAACGTAAGCTAGGATGTCGCTGGTGCCGAAAACCATACTTCCTGTCGTTGATCAAGCCGTGAAGTTCAAGGTACTCCAGAAACTACCGATATATGCATCTCTCCATCACCTCACTCATAACAGAAACCAGAGCCATAGGCATCTTTTTTTTCGGACAAATTTCCTTTTTTCTGGGAAAGTGCCGGACTCGGATCTGGAAGAGACGCGAGAGAACTGGAGTAAGCTTCTTTGCAGATCTCTTAAGTACAACGGCAGGAAGCAAGTCCAGACCAGAAGCTTTTATGATGTCGAGCCTTGAACTATTTTGGATCTTGTATTCCCATGGATTGCTCCTGGGATAAAACAGTCTCCTCCGTGTCAACCTTTTCGGTTTTTCCTTTAAAATTCACATTGTGGTCCTCCAAGTGCTATCTCAACAATCTGTAACAACTAATACCAGCAGCTTTTAGATGCATGGCGTAGCGCGATCAACAAAAACAGACGTGTGACAATTGCATGATGAGGGGTGGGAATAACACCCGCACCCCTCTCACACGTCTGGAAAAGCGGAGTCTGCCAGCGACTTTCCAACGTAAGAGGATTAATTACACAAGGACCAATGGACTAAGGGTGCGATAATACCGTGAGTCATCCGCATTAGCGTCAGGCGAAGGAACATACTGAGCGATGATGCAGAATGAGTTTTGTTATGATCAACCGGAAATTAGTGATAGATGATTTACCTTCGTGATTTTCAGTCAATGGCATTTTCCTGCGTGGGAATGTATTGGCGGAAAGTCGAATGTATCTGCCATACAGGTGTGGTGCCCGCGATGATCAGCAAGATCCAAATACGTTCACATTCATAGAGCTTTTGTCCTCTTCGACCCGATGTTGCAAGTTGAAATGTGGAGTGCGTTAAAAATTTTGAGAATGGTAAGCTTGGGGGATAATTACGGGGGAGGTTGAAGGGTGAGCTTGATTTGACAGATATACGTCAACCACGAGTTGTGTTCTAAAAATGAGTTACATCAATTTCGAGCAACGGTGTGAAAAACCATTACGGGTCATCTGAGTTGCAAACTTTACATTTGACAGCGTTCAGCATTTAGGGTTGTTTTCATTATTACGAAAATTCACATATGGTTAGTTTTTACCACGTCTGGATTAATTGGCAAATTGGTGTACATAACGAGCCATATTTTCGTAGGACGAAGGTGGAAACCTTCATTGCTTTGGTGCCCAACGACCTGCAACAGAAGGATGAAATATAGGGGTGAGCGCGACATAGAAAGTCTCTGAAACCGCTTGTTGGCCTTCCGAGCCACGGGAAGCAGGTAATTACTTGAGGACAATGCGATCAATTAATTTGCTGGTGACGGTCACACCGCAGCAGGTTGCCTAGACGATGAAAACAATTCCAGTGCTCCAAGGCAATTTGTCTCCTCTGAAGCGTTTTACTCATTTGGAAATAGTGCTTCCAAAAGTTTTCGGGACGGCTAGAGGACCAAGGACTGTAATACAAATGAACAGCTTTTATAGTTCGCCAATTTCTAATTTTGAAAGATACATAACTTTATATTCCCGAGTTACTTATAAGGTATTCCCTAGGAGCTTCATACCATATGACGCCTGACCCCCTTTTCCATTTTCATGCCAAAATATAGTATCTATGCGTCAACTTCATCGTTCCGAGTACCAGTAAATGGCTTGTGGAAGTCGTACAGCGTTGGTACTACGGGTCGACGAAAAGGGTCGCAGGAGGACCAGATGTCAAGCTTCGCCTCTCCACCACAGCGACATCCTCAGTTTACTTCTGGTTGCTCTACAACCTTGTGCCCGTTCAAAACTCGATTCTTCATGAAAGATTAAACTCTTCTGCAAATTCGATGCCGCGTGTCTACGTACGGACACCCTACAGGATGCTCCACAGCGAAGCGTGCGCTTTTGTGAGCCAGATATTTTTTGTAATTAGATTGACGCCCTTTGTCCTGGCGGCTGAGGAAGGGTGAGACGGCGATTTATTACCTTTCGCATCTCTTAAAAATCCATTTACGCGTAATGTGATTTGCCGGCGCCGTGTGCCGCGAGTGCACGGGTCATAAAGCGGCGTCATCCCTGGGTCGCTTTTTTGAAATTAATTCTCATGGAGGAATTATGTAATGGAGTGGTGGTAATGAAATTACTAGATATTTATGACAGAGCAAAACTAGGACCTGCGGTGTGGTCCAGTGATGGTGAAAACAACGAAAGGTGACAAAGAATTTTCTGTGAGACCAAAATGGAGTCAAGTAGTTTGTTTCTGCACTTCCCACGCAATGCTACCTTCAGCTCATAAAAGATTATGTTCGGAACAAGTTAGCCTCTCTGAAGAAAGAGTTAGTTAAACATGAAAAAATGGAGTCAAGTAGATTGACTTTTAACTTTCTACATCTTCGTTAGACTTTTCAAAGAAAAGGAATGGGTCATATCGCTTTAAAAGGCGAAATCAAATCGTGATTAGATAGGTGTACTTAGGTATGATGAATATTCGACCTTTGCATGTTTGTTTCCATGGTAGATGTAGGGAAAATATGTGTATCTTATTATGTCTAACCCGTGCATAGTATCATTGAGAATACCAGCTTCTTAATAACAGAAGGTTTTTCATTGACACCAAATAATCAACAATTTACAACCACTCACCGCATAAAGCTCCCAACCTAAAATTTTCATCCCCTCCCCCCTCCCCCATCCAGAATAAGCAGGAATCTCTGAAACGTTGTAACACCATATTCCAGCGATTTCATTTGCGCCGCCTCTGAAACAATTTTCAAAATCTACGACTACCTGAACGATGGAAGTATCAAACTCGCTATAATATTCGAACTTCGGTTCACAAGTTTTCTGTCTTTAAGTCTCATGAATGTCGGTTTAAATACTGAGTCAATCTAGTTGACGAAATAATCAGCGAACCATCCAAGACAGAGTAACACAAATTGAAGGTTAGACGAAATGTATGGATGGTAAATTCAGAAAAATATATGTGTAAATATAAAAACACTTAAGTCGTTATTTACAAAAGCACAGCGCTAAAGTAGTACGTACTAGGATAATATCCAAAAATTGTTAAAATATGTGTTACGGCTAAAACCCGAAATGCGGTGACAACTAGGTTGAGTTGGTTAGAACTAGGTCCAACCAACTTGATCCCGGCTACAACTAGGTGTAGTCAATCCTTAGTGGGTAAAACTAGATATAAACGTTACAAGCAGGTTTAGACAGGTATTTATAACTTAGCGATGCCTTGGCATTGTCATCATAATAAAAAAAACTTATTCTAGGAACAACATTTTTTTCATAGCTGTAACCTAAGCTTACAATTTTAACAATTTTTTTAACTGTAACTGAACTTTAGAATTTATAAATATTTCATGCAGGTGTAACCGTATAACAGTTTAAACATAATTTTTTCTCGTAACCGTAACTGAACTTTACAATTTTAGAATATTTCATGCGGGTATAATCGTATAACAGTTTAAACACAATTTTCTTGTGGTAACTATAACTGAACTTTACAATTTCAAATATTTCATGCGGGCGGAAACAATATAACAATTCAAACAGTTTTTTTGAGCTTTACAATCTTTATATATTTCGTGCGGGTATAACAATTTAATTAACACAAATTATTGGAACAATCATTAGACCAAGTAATTAATAAAAAAAGTGGATGGTTAGGATACCCAATGATATGAAAAAACTGGGACGATGGGTTATCTACTTATTTGCACAACTTAAACTTGCATAGCATTTATAGTTACACAAAATACCAGCAGCTTTACAAAGACTTGGTTTTACAGCTTTACAACTTATATTAATCATCTTCAGTATCACTATCAAAACATTTGGGAAGTCTCCACTACCACTATCAAGGTCATACATTTTGACACGGACGGTATCACCTATTTTTCAAGGAGGAAACCTTTCATTAGACGAAGCTGTCATTTTATTAGCCTGTAATACTAAAGAAACTGCCCGCATCTCTCCTGCTATTATCTATTTTCTGTTTCTTATTGCACCAAGTAACACTTTTCATCTCCTTCTGGTAACAAAGCTGGCAGACTGTTTTTTCTGTAATTTTATTTTCATGGGATTCGATTTCCGTCTTATTTACCTCGCTACTGTTATTTTTCAACTGTTCAAGAATTTTCTCCAGATCCTCCTCATTCTAGATCTTTTCGATTGCTTCGAGAGGCAGAACTGATGACCTTAAGCCAACTTTAACATCACAACCAAACATTGCTTGGTACGGCGATCTTTTAATTCCATAACTATATGCTCTAGTTTTCATTATTCCTTCAGACCATTTTTGACAATTTTCATCGGTCATCCACAGCATGAGCATTTTTCCGACACCTTGATTGGCACGTTCTACGCTACCTTGTGACTGGCTGTGGCGCGGCTCCCCATGCTCAATCTTTGGACCTGGCCACATTACTGTTAAGCTTTCCATAACTGGGTCCGTCAGAAAGAACGCATGTTTTTCGAATGGGTACTACATCGAGTGAGCTGGTCCCGTGTCGGTGAGCAAGGGCGTGTTGAATAGTGGGAGAGAGAGAGAGAGAGAAGTGCCGTTTCAGTTAGCAATATGGTTTGGAACGTTGAGCATCGTGTGTTCACTGAATGTCGGGACATTCAAAATGGCGAGTCTGTCTTACGAATGCAACGTGAGTTTCGCGTTCACTTTCGTGTTCCACGTCGTGAGACAGTACCAGACCGTAACACCATTTTGAGATGAGTGGAAGCGTTGAACACAACATGTAATGTGATGAGCAGAGCCCGAATCGTTCCGTCCGTTTGCGTGCCAGTTCCCTAGGGATCCACGCGTCGTCTGTACGTCGCATTTTGAAGAAGGACTTAGTGTTCCATAATTACAAAATAGCTCGCACTTTGATGGAACTTCTTCGGCAAAAATTTCTAAGAAGTCTCATTTCACGTCATGGCGATATTCCATGGCCCCCTCGCTCCCCAAACCTACCAACGTGTGAATTTTTTTATGGGGCTACCGGAAATCAAAAGTTTAGCAAAGCATGCGTCGGACCTTCGTCGATTTGAAGGAGAAAATAAGGAGAGAAGTAACCCAAATTGCAATGGGCTCATTTCTGGAGAGTCTTGATTCCTGCATTTCGGCCGACATAGTTCTTAAAACGTAAATTTTGTTTTACTCAAAAAAATGGCATGTATTTTGACATAAGAAAATATTTGTTCCCATACTCTTATACAGGGTTATCCAAATTAAGTGTCCACCATTAGTAACTTTGTTATTAGTGAAAATACAAAGTTGTTCTAATTAGTAAACTAGTAGCATTTTTAACGCTGGTAAAAATGAGAAATAAAAAAAAAACAATTGAGAGTCGTTATTTTGATTTTTTTCAGTAAAATAACATTTTTTTAAATGGAAACCCCTGTATATTATATTTTTTTCTGTTAAAGCATCAAATTTTAAACAAAAAAGCTTACAATAACTTTTCTCCTAGGTTACAAATTGTTGAAGTTATGGCCTCCAATCTGAAACAATTAAATTGTATCGACAAACTTTATTTTCAACATCAACTTATAATCTTACAAAATACAATAACAATTTTTTTTAAAGAAGATGCTCGAAAACACCACCTTGTTCTTCAATACATTTTTGGGCACGTTTTTCAACTGCTCGAACTGTCTTAAGTATGGTCCTACCATCTATCTGGGTTATCTTTTCCCTAACTGCAGTCTTTAACGCGTCAAGGTTATCGTACCTTCGCTTGTAAATTTGGTTCTTTAAGTAACCCCACAAGAAGTAATCAAGTGGGTTTAGATCTGGTGATCTGGGAGGCCACTGTATTGGGCCATTTGTTCCTATCCACTGATCATTAAAAGTAGTACTTAGAAAATGATAAGTACCTCTGGAGTTGTGGGCAGGTGCGCCATCTTGCTGAAAATGCAGATGATGTCTACTTATAAGATCCAATTCGTCTAAGAAATTAGTCAGAATTTCTGACATAAATTCCACATATCTTTCACCAGTTAGGGTTCCCTCATAAAAGAACGGGCCAACAATTTTTGAACCAATTATACCGCACCAAACGTTGAAACTGAAACGGACTTGTGGGCCTCTTGGATGTACTAACAAAAGATTTTCTCTTGACCAATAATGGTGGTTTTTTCTATTAAACATTCCAGAATTTGAAAAATTTGATTCATCTGTCCATAAAAGGTAACGAAAGTTATTTACATTTTGGCGACAGAAGCTAAGATACCAATGGCAAAAAACAAGTCTTCTCTCTGGATCCCCTGCCAAAAGCGTTTGAACTGGTCGGTACTTATACGGAATAAATTTGTATTTTTTTAAAATCCTTTGAACAGTACCATAACTGAAATTAGAGTCCTTGAGAATATCTGCTATTGAATTCTCACGATAAGCTTCAAAATATCCAATAACTGCAATTTCCGTGGCCTCGCTTATTATGAATTCTTTTTTTGCCCTTGTTTTAGCAAAAACATTTTCGTTGCCCCTAAATTTTCGATAAAGTCTCAGAAAATATCGTTCATACGGTTGAATGCGAGCGGGATATAATTCACTGTAGTATTCTCTTGCTCTCAAGGAGGATTTTCTGCACACTAAATAGCATTCTAACATATCACACTTTTCTTCATGGGAGAACATTTTTCTTTAAATTAATGACACAATAAAGCTTATAAACAAGTATTTACACTAATGTTTGACATTATTTGATTTTATCATTGTTTTCCAAAGCCTTCTAGTTGCGAGTATGTCCAGTTTAACAATTTGTCGCTTATCTTAATGCTGTCAAATCGCGAACGCCATGTTGTTTTCATAGCCGTCTTAATATTATAATACTGCAAATAATTAAAAATATTTATCGTTATTTTGACTTTAGCGGAAAAGTCATTATGAACTTTTTTGTTTAAAATTTGATGCTTTAACAGAAAAAAATATAATATACAGGGGTTTCCATTTAAAAAAATGTTATTTTACTGAAAAAAATCAAAATAACGACTCTCAATTGTTTTTTTTTATTTCTCATTTTTACCAGCGTTAAAAATGCTACTAGTTTGCTAATTCAAACAACTTTGTATTTTCACTAATAACAAAGTTACTAATGGTGGACACTTAATTTGGATAACCCTGTATACATATGTTTAAAAAAAACACGCGGTAATTGCTGACAGACCCTGTACCTAGATGGTGATCCGAATATGCAAAATATGTCCAGCACTACCTTTGCTGCTTCATCAGCAGCCTAACTTTGTAAAGTGAGTAGCTGTGCCAACCTGCTCAGGTGATCCTGGTAAACTAATATGAATTTAAAATTGCCGTCTGAGTTTGTTTGCATGTCTATCAAATCTATCTTGCAAGGACTATTTAGCTCATTAGATAAAATGGGTTTCACGACAAGACCTTTTTTGCTTGAATTTTGTTTCATTTGACATGACTTACAAAAATGAAGATAAATAAGAGCAGCAGTGATGCTTGCGTACTTAGCTTCTACAATCATCCTATTTCCCCTGCCGTGTCATCGAACAGGTATTCATTCTTGACGTAGTATTTGAGGCCCTCGGTATTTTCGTCATTGGATAAAGGAGCAATTAACGTCTCGATGTCACCAATATACATCGAAACGCTTCAAACGGCTATACTGTGAAATCGAACGCTTTTTTGCTGCTTTCACGTCTTCGATATTCTTCAAATCGCGTTGTTTCCAAGTCGGTATGAGCTCAAGCTCTCCGTAAAAACTTGATTTCATAGATTCTGATTCTTCGAACATTGCCATTCATATACTTCAAATATATGTACACGTACATACAAATACATCTTTCTAACATGGTGTTATGATTGATACCAAGCAGAGCGCCCGCCGCCCACAGCGAATGAACGTGAGTTGACGGGCCGAGCAGTACTTCTGAAGTTATAGGCGGTTATAAAATCAGCGAACAGGCAGAGCTTCTCGTGATGTACATGTCATATAACATCCAAAAAACATAATATCTCAATTTCGAAACTTCTTGCGATTACAATACTTCCTCGCCAGTTTTGGCATATGAAGTAAAACTTGAAATGGATCAAGTTAGTCAAACAGGCCCTAGTCTCTACCTATTTGACAACGTTGCGGTCCGGCAACTTCTTCTCTACCCATCACCGCCAGTATGGTGACCACCTGGCCACGTTGTTATGACTAACGCTGCCTGTTAGCCCCAGGAATTTAAAATAAACGAAGTTTGAGCCATATTTATTTTTTCGGTCTGTAGCTCTGCCATCATTACATCGATTTTCAAAAACCACAAAGCTTTTTCGTCCTTGGCATAATAGTATCCGTATATGAAAATTCAATCGAAATCCAGACAGTACTTTCCAAGTTTTCCAAGTGGAATGGTCAAGGATTAGCGGACAGACAGACAGAGAAACCGATAGAAATTAGTGACAGTTTTTTTACATGTTATGTAACAACCAAAAATCCTAATTCTCATTTTTGCAAATTCTCGCGATTATAATAATTCTTTCTCGCCACTGGCGGTGGATAATGAAATTAGGCATATAATACTCATTTACTCTTCTACACAAATAGGTTCTAAGCGATGCCCAACTTCTTGTTTTACTCAGTATTCTGCTGGTTGTTCAATACCTTACGACCTACAGGAAACAGAGCAACCCATCTAACTACAAAGACAACCCCTAGCGTCTCATCATACAGATAAGTTTTCGTAGAGCATAGAAATAGAGGAAGGGAGGGCATCAAGAAGTCCGTTTCCACCCCCCGAAAACAACCCTTCAAATCTGTTATTATCGTCCGGAAGTTCGTACAAACACAGACTGAGAGAGGACAGGGAGTCATAGGAAGCAGTCGGAACATGGTTGGGCAAGTCAGCTCAAAGATCACGGAGAAGTTGCGGTGTGTCCGGTCCAAGATGCCACCAGCACAACCCAAGATAAATAAAGATATCCATCCTCAGACGCTAATGGCCTCGGAACTAGTGGCAAGCTGTGCAGTCCGGAGATACTACGTGACGAACTCGGGCTCTAACGAGGCGACGGGGTGGTGCAGATAACACGCAACGACATGCGGTTATGGCCACGGGAAAAATCTTAATTTCGGCGGCGGGACTAACGAAATGATACAGTATACACTCATCTGACATACCTACTATCGAACATCGCGTATCGGTAGCACGGCAACGCTATGTACGTATGATACCTTATATCCATCTTTTCTACGCTTGCCCCAAAAAGGTGGTATTGGAAATGTATCGTCATGTGCTCACATAGGAAAGGGACTATAACTAGCTTCCGATAGCAAAAATTGCTCGGAAGTGTCGATAGGGTGGGGGAAAAATTTCTTGATCGCAGCGTTGTAAATTAAGTTGTCTCTGGCTATTTTACTGACCTGATCTGTTATTTTTTATACATATTCATAGCCAACCTTTTTCTCAGACGAGCTTAATTACTAACTTTGTGAACTGATAACTGCGTTGCGTGGAAAGCGCAAATCCTTGCCGCCACTTTTAGCATGCTCAAAGTTCATTATTATTGAAGTCCAAAAAATCTTTAAAAAACGATTAAGACGCAAGACAAAGTTGCAGCAGATATGGGATGATGCAACACAGTGACGGTATTTCTGCAGCGCATAACGTGTGGTGCAAAATTTGCCGCAACATGTGCCAGATCTTGCGCCCCAATTTGCGACATGTGGTTTAGTAATTTTGTACAGATAAAATATTGCGATATCGAAGATCTGCTGCAAGCATTGCACGGTATTCATGCAACACGTTTTGAAAACCAGCATCAACATGTTGCGACACACATGTTTCGGGCTAAATACATTTCCAACCTAACAAAATTTAGATACATGTGCCTGCTACTTGTTGGATTTGAATTCTACCTTAAAGAAGCATTTTAGTATCCATGTTTGACCTTTCCGGAGAGTTCTGTTCTCCATTTTTGGACACGCATTCTACCCTAGAGGCATTGCCACTGTTTTTGAATCATGGTAGGTGAATGTGGCAAGAAAATAACGATTAGGAATCTCTGTAATGATGAGGTTTGCGGATTTAGAGCTAACCAACGAATTCGCATAGATTATAAGAAGCCAAGCTTATATGGGCTGAACTATACTCTAGTGCATATCGCAAATATTACATTTCTTATTTTAAAATGAAAGATGAAAGTTGCATTTTGTGTGGTAATACTGTGGTACAGAATACTGCTTTATAAGCTGTTTTTCCTTGTTTGGCCTCGGTTGGCCACGTGGGTCAGAGTGTCGTGCTACTGATCAGCCGGCCGGCCGGGTCGCGAGTTCGAATCTCGCCTTCGCCATGGATGTTGTGACGTCGTGTGTTTGTCCATAATTAGAAATGTAAATATAACAACCTAGTTTCTGGCTGCATGGCCTGGCCCTAAAGCAAAGAAAAATGATGAAAATAGTTCATTGTTTAGTAATGTCTTTTATTTCAGATAAATATTTCCATCACTACACCACCATCCACCACCATCACTATCCTACTCTTTCCATCCAGTTGCTATGTTGCCAAATCATAGGTAGTTATATATCCTAATTTGGTTTCTCAAATTCTTACTTATACACTAGCGCAAAAATGTGAAATCATCTTAGGATTGTTTTGAAAATGCGATTTGGTGGTATGGCCGGCAGGTTTTACTGTACTAAATCCACCTCGTGCCCTACGATAGCGTTAGCTAAAGACACTTTCTTGAAGAATGCCTTATATCCTTCCAAAAGTACTTCGGTTATTGTTTTTTCTATATTATAGTTATAATCTATTTACTTTTTCTATGTATGTATGTATGTACTTGAAGAATTATTTAAAGTGAAGCTGATGTCACAAAATATACCTAATTAAACGTAATTAATACTCGTATATATAAGAAATAACTGAAAAAGTAGCTATTGCCAACTACTAAATAATGAAAACATAACAAAGAACATTGCAAGTTTTTTGGTGATTTGATCAAATGATCTTTGATCTTTGCTTAACTATAATGTTGGACGATGATAAGTTGGGTGGACCTAGCGAGGTGGTCCAAATCGACGAGTTGTAGTTGGGTTCTTTATAGGCAATGACCGCTGGTGCCTTTTGTATTTTCTATGTCACGCGAGCCGCTGGTGCATTTTCCACTGTTTAGGCACATACTGTTCAAAATTTCATCTAGTTTTCGGTAAATATTGGGTCAACTTCTCATAAAACAAGCCATTTACAATAAATTAAGACTTTTATTTTCCAAATAACCTGATTTTTTATCTCGCATTTCTCCCAAGAAAAGGTACAACTTGGCAACAATGGACATCACTTATCTTATCTTTCAACATCAAGTCATCGATGGTTGTCAGAGCGGTCCGTGGGACCTTAGCTCTTGAGTCACAGTGTCAGTTTGTAAGTCTGTCAGGTCTGGTAACCCAGAAACCAGACAATTTGAAGGAAAATCTTTCAAAAATGAACGTTATAAAATGGCCAATGAGAATTGTTTGTACTTTCAAATACTTCTTATAAACGCAAAAACTTTGATCTCATTGGAAATTCGCGAAAAAAATGGTTAAGGAATTTCAAGAAGACTGAAAAATCACAACACAACACCTTTACACAGTTTGCCAAGTAAATACCATCATTTATGTATGTATTTTGAACTGTTATTTTAGCTAATAAGCTAATGTGTAATAACACGGCTGATTTTGAACGTTATTTGCAAAAAACAACGATTTTTCACAGTTTCACATGTACTCGTATTTTCCTTAGTACTATGCAGTGAATCTTACATTCTTATAATTTCGAGCATCATTTTCTGCAAAAGGCAAAAAAAAGCGTATCAAAATAGTATTCCATTCTAGAGTATTACCACCAAAAGTGCAACTTTGAAATTCTATAAAATAGCAAGCAGCGGGTTCCTTGAAGAAAAAATGATATTTTCGCAAGCTACATCCTAATCTTTCATTTTAAAGTAAGAAATGAAATATTTGCGATATGCACTAAAGTACAGTCTTACCTTTATATATTTACATTGCAATGCTTGTCGCCAAAATTGCATAGTTTGGTGCATAATTTTGACTCATTTGCCTATCAATACCTACCACCATAATAAAAATATTTACCTGTAGGCTTGTGCTGCTCTTTGCAAACTATGTAAGAAGTAGCACGTCTTGGTATCGTTTAACACCACAATTATTTACACACTTTGAAAAAATTACACGATAACTATCAAGTTAATGACAGAACTGTCAAAAAATTGACCTATGTCAAATGTCCTCCCTGCGGACTATCAGAATAAGGAGACAAACGAATCCTTGACTAGTTGCTTTTAAATACTCTAATTTGGTTGGACCAGCAACTTGTAGGAAAGGAACGCCAACCTATTTTGAAATTATGTTTCCGATGACATCAAGGTAAACAATTTTTAGACTTCCTATCTTCCACTCTTTCTGAGGCTTTATTGATGAGCTATGACAATGAAGCTGTGTTTTTGTTAATTGTAGAATATAGCTGACATTGACATTCATTCAAAGTAAACACCTGGAAACGTCATGCATAAACCTATATTTCATACACTTGCTCCTCTCCCGTTATGGGTAGCGGCAGCAACGTCATAAAATACCGGTCTAACCTTGTTTATGGAGTAAAAACTCCCTGTTCTTTTATCCTCGTTTCGTAGCCGATTGAACATAAACGTAATAGAGTGTTAGAAAATTGATAGCCGGAGTAAAGGTGAAAAGCGATCCTGATTCCGTGCTAAACTACCGAACGAGATTGGTTTCGTGCCCCGGCTGTCGGATACGCTGTAAATTCTTCGCTGGTGCGGTGCTGAGGAAAACAGGCGTACCTGGGAGGAGATGAAGGATCTGAATGTATGTTTTATATAAAAAAATCGTACTTGCACTTGTTTCTTCCTACCGGAATACACCACGGTTTCTGCGAGGAGCTTAAATAAGCTTTGTTAATTCGATGTTTGAACTCAGATAGATTGTTCCACAATATTAATGCCCTATGGATAAAGGAGCGGTCGTATCGGCCTGTTCTGGATGTACGAAGTTCGACACGGTCATGATGACAGGCCAAAGTCAGGTGGGTCACCTGACTTATAACAGAAAGCAAAGCTATAAGGCTTGTAGTGGTAAGGATAGGTCTTAGATAAATTTACAGTTTTCTGAGACACTTTACTGCGAAGCAAAAGTTCCAATAGCGTTTTTGAAGGCCTGTATCACCAAAATAAAGTAGTATTCGGAAAATTTCCAATTTATAAACGGTTTGTTCGAACAGTGGTCGGTGACTTGTCGGTGACAGTGTCTAGGATCCGGCCGTGTAACTTCTGTTTACATAGCGTAGTAGAATGAATGGAATTTGTGTGGCAGGATCATGAACACGATCACTGGCAGGTTGGCAACAGTTGCACGAACAGGGCTAAAGTAATCAGAAAAGTCCATGCAATCATCCCTTGAACATTGTCCCCTGTTGGATCTTTGCCCAATGTTTCAGTATCGTTACTGGCATGCACGGATCATAAAATTATAAATTTTAATTTTGTGGTTGCTTGACGCTTTCACCCGACTTCTTTCATGGTCGAAGTTCCGTAGCGCCACTGATTCCGGTGAATGTAACCGCACGTAGCGATATCTGCGAAGAATCCGAGAAGAGTAGCCGTGGCAGGTCCCGGACTCCCGGATTTATCTACACACGCGTGCCCCTGCATAATCAACTCCGGGAGGAACGCCACGTTGCATTCGGACAATAGGTTTACCAGACAACCCTCACATTTTCTTTTGTTTCTACTGCCACCAATATTATCTGTCTCTTAGTTACGACTTCTGGAAGGTGACTGTTGAACCTTGCATTTGCCAGAAGCACCTGAACAACACTTCATCACAGATATGCATAGGGCATAGCAAATTTTGCAAGGTCATAGAAATTCGCTCAAAAATACAGTATAATTTTTATTTGGCTACGTATCAGCATTGATTAATGTTACGAGAGATGTCTTTAGTAAACTTGAATTCAAAGTTTTGACAAAAATACGTGCAGTGTTCTCAATACAGTGAATTTTTAAGTGTCAACAATTCATTAAAAAAATTGAACTCAACCGAGAACATTTTCGCGCCATAATTTATTACAACTTTCAGAGACAATTATCGCAACAAGAATGCCTTGCTGAGTTACTGTCTGTTTTCGGCAACGAAGCACCACATCAGTCCCGTTGGTATAGAGAATTCAAACGTGGACGGGTGAGACGATCCCAGGGTGAGTGCACCAAAAATGGCAGTCACCCAGGACCCCGAAAGAAGAATCATCCTCCACCAAGATAATGCAAGCTCGCACACAGCCCAAAAAACAAGGCAGTATTTAACGGAAGAAAAGTGGAATTATTGCACCATCATCCATATAGTCCCGACCTAAGTCCTAACCATTTCTTTACTTTCCCGAAAATTAAAAACAGACTGCGTGGTCAAAGGTTCCAGTCACCAGAAGAAGCAGTTGACGCATTTAAAAATGCCGTTTTGGATCTGCCAGCAAACGAGTGGAATAAGTGCTTCGAAAATTGGTTCGAGCGCATGCAGTTGTGTATTACTCTTCGTGGTGAATACTTCGAAAAACAATAAAATCATTTAAAACTACCTACCGTGTTGTTTTATTTCCATACGCAAAACTTAAAAGACAACGCCGTATTCTACCTGGAGCCAAGACTGAAACATTTTTTCAAAAGTAGATTTCTATATATACTTGCACGGTCTGATACCGTCTCATAGATGGCGCTAGTATCTTTCAGATCACTTGACGGGCGCTGGAATGCAGCATGTGATTGGCTGTCTTTAGGTATAATACGTGGAACTGATTGTTTATTCTATCAAATAATATGACAGATTTGTTGAATTAGGACGAAAATGAGTCAATATTTTTCATACTTGTTTCAGTTGATGCGAGCTCACCAATGAGCATGCTGGGCAACATAGCTGCTCCATCAACAAATGCTACGGTAGCCCCAGATGATAACCACAACGAAGTTACTACAGAAAGTTCAAAAGAGGGCGCTGAGAACGTTTCAATTGGAACTGAGTCGGAAAATGTCGAAGAATCTACAGTGGTCAAACAAGAAGAATCATCTGATGATGGTGCAGGTGAAGAAGATGATGCTGGACAGCCGTCTTATCCAAAAGGTAGGGCATCATGATATTCTTACATTTGTATACACTATATTGTGGATTCGGATATTTTTGGGGATTTTGTGAGAAAATATCAATTTTCCAAGACAGGTTCATCATTAGTTACTGAAGATGACTTAAAATTGATGCAGGTTATATAATGCTCATTTAAGTATGTCTATATATGTGTGTGTCTATGCCCCCTATTTCTTTAACCTGCTATAACTAGTACATCTCGAAAGTTCTTAGGATTTTAGGAACAGCTTACTACTTTGCCAAGAACAACACAACTTTGTGGACTTTGAAAATTGATACAGTGACAGTGGAGCTACTACCAAAAAAAGAAAAGCTTTAAAATCGCTGAAACTTCATTTTCGACGTTCGGCGACTCCTGTTCCTTGAAGGGGTCAAACATTTGGGGTTCTGGGTGTGCGGGATTATATTCCGTTATTAAAAAACTTTTTGAAAGGGTAATATGATCTATTTTCACTAGTTTGAGATGCAGGGGTTTATGTGCACATCCTACAGTGTTCCGATTATACTTGAGTCTTTTGAGCATACTTGACCCACTTTCTCTGTTGCACGTGTGCGTGGTTTACTTTTACAGAGTAACCGGACTTAAGGCTTTTTTTTAGTTTGAGCAGATAACATCCTACCATTTATGTTGGGTAAGGTTCGTGTAGAGGATGATTCAGAAAAACGTGGGAATATTTCTAAAGTTGAAAGTGGTGTCCGACCGAAACTAGTATTTCAACTGACACCGAAACCGAAACTTCCAATTGAGAAGTATGATATGGGAGGTTGGGGAGGTAAAATAGTAGTGTATCTCTAAGAAAAAACAATCTCAGTCTTCACCAATTAGTATTAGTATAATATGGAATAATCAATGTTTATCAAATATTATCAAGATGTCTTCTTGTTTCTAACATTTTGTAAAAAACAGACAACAAGACAAAAATAATAACATATGGCCTGTTACTTTAGATGAAGACTTACTTTAATTTGAAGATTTGTAGTGCAAAAGTCCTCAAGCCCCGTTCAAACTGTGCTTAACTTAAACGATTAATTTTTATTGGTCATGATATTTTAAACGATGATTTGGGTATCCTTAAACTAATAATTGTGGTTTTCAATAAGAGTTATTCAAAGACCAAAAAACAAGAACTATTTTCAAGAGATTAGTAACCATGGCATTTTTTAGGAAATTTAGTTTGTACAGTTTTGAATATCTTACTCGAAATTACGTCTGACTTGGAATTCCTCAAAAACTTGTGAGTTATCTACCATCTTGAATTACAAAAGTAATATTTAATGTTTGTACAAAAGGCCTTTAGAGCGTAATCTAATAATCATAATTGAACACTCTGATATTATATGACGTGAATAATAATTTATCGGCAGTTTCCCCTAGCAAATTTGACTTTTGATCTGAATAAATTTGCCCGAAGGTGGGCGAAAACGTACGGACGTACTTTCTGTTTCGGTTGCAGAAACTTTGATTTTGGACCGAAACTGGCCGACACCGGAACCGAAAGTTCATCCGGATACTATAATTACCAAAATACAGGATGTTACCTATAAATTTTTACGTCACTAACGAAGCTGAATATGGACAAACCATGCGTATTGCTCAAACAACAGATTTTACCTCTAAAATTCAAACCAATTTTTCTTCAAAAAATAGTAGCCTGACACAAATTTCGATTCATTCATAGAAATACCTTATTCAAAAATGCAGTTTTTTTGTTTATGTATATAATGCTTTATTTTGAAATTAAAATTTCAACAGCCTGTTTCGGTTAGAGGACATTTTAGGAGCCATCTTGGGACCCACATGTATTAGAATGTTTTGTGTTATATTAGGAAATACTTTCTGTCCCAAAAATATTACTAAAATTTTCTAAGTAACCTATAGATAACCAGAGCCACCACCATTAGAACTGTGTGCTGTTTCAATGCCCTTAGAAGATTCTAAAATTTGTTGGCAATTGCAACATTGTCGTCCTAATAAAGTTTCCCGAATCGTACGCGATGACATCAATAAAACAGTAGAAATAGCGACATGCCCCACCCCACCCCGATCTATTAGGAAACATGCATATTCTTTATGTCGGCCATTATAGGCAACAACCAGCAATCTCGTGTGCGCTCATCCCGAAACATATTCCTACATACCAGAAGTTAATTCCGCAGCATTAGCAAAGCAAATCCTCGAACCAAGATTCTTTATGTGTCGCGATGCGATATTTTTTCCTCGGCTTCTTCGTTACTGCCAAGTCGAGAGCGGCTATGAAACATAAGGTTATAGTCTGTGTAGCTACAGCTGGATTTAAACCAAATACATAACCGTTTGTCAGGGCTAATGTTCACAGACTCGACCCTTTGGTCGTCATGCATACGAGACATATAATGTGAGTATTAGACCGAGGGACAAACAAGGAATGTCAGCAACCTATTTTCAGGACGAAAACTACAGCTGACTTACGTAAAGCGTGCTACTGTACCCATATCCATTAAGGTCGGTCGACCTTCTTATCCGCTTTTTTTCAACTACCTGTTTACAGCAGTATTTTAAATCCTAATCATGGCATCAATTTTTTTTTGCCAATAAAAGCATTTTTTATGCATTCTATTGTGCATTTTTTCTTCAATTATCCGTTTCATTCTTGCGTAAAAGTGGAGTATTCACATACAATTTTAGAGCTGTACTATTATCTGTTAACAAGTTACTTCTGAAGAAAAATGCACAAAAAGGCATTTTTCAACAAAAATAAACAGATAATATTGTTTTTCAGTCATCTCTATACGCACCGTGAAATTATCAGACGAAAACTATTAATCTCCTCTAGACAGGCTGTGGAAAAAGGGGCATGACACGTTAAGCCAATCGGTTTAGGAGTCCCACAAGGAAGTGTTTTAGGAGCCACTCTCTACCTTCTTTATACTGCAGATCTATCAACTGCAGATGACGTATGCATAGCAATATTTGCAGATGATACAGTTTCCTTGGCATTTCATGAAAATCCAGTCAAAGCATCACAAAATCTGCAGAGAAACTTGCTCCAAATTGGAGACTGGCTAAATCGTTGATGAAACACGTGTCACATTCACCTCATGTAGAAAAACCTTTGAACTGAGGGGTTGCCGAAGTGGGGGGTTTTTCTAGACAAAACACCTTATATCTCAGTAACTAATTACCAAGACCCCATAGTATGTTATATCGGTTTTCTTCTTTTGAACTGGTTTATCCAAATATGCAATAAAATTTAAGGCATTCCATTTGAAAAATCACAACTTTGATACGTAGGTCGAAGTTGGGACACGCTGTATAATAGCCAATATTTTAGCAATGTGCCCACAGATGTCATGTATAATACTCCATAAATAGATTTTCCCAAGATGTATTTGTTTATGAGTAATATTCCGTCTACACATGGATGGGCCACCCTGTATATCTATAATTTACAAATTCAACAATTTAGTCATGCGAGGCATCTAGGAATCCCTCAAACTCAAATAAATGTATTGAATTGAACTGCCATTGGACAACAAGCTATTACTGTATGCTTGAAAGATATTTGGATGTATGGCATCCAGTTATGGGGCGCAGCGATCAACAGCAATATTGCCAACCAGCGGTGCCATAACAAAGGAAATGATCCAAAAGTTCAGTTTTTGATACAGTCCAAGGGTTAAAACATCCTAATGTGTTATCAAATCGATTATATGTGTCTAATAATGAGCCAGTGAATAGGTTGAAACGTCATTTGCCATCCGACTGGGTGACAGGACCACGAGAATATTAAGTGATAACATAAACAATCAATTTAGTATTATATAGAAATCACGCACTGGAATGATACCCTGCATGCCCTTTTTTGTTGTTACTTTAGATTAGTGCTTAGTGCTTATTTCCCATACGGGTTTTCTCTTAGGCATTATAGAAAAATCCTCTTTTAGATAATTCTACGAATGGATTTTCTCTTTCAAAACTAACATATACTCGTACATGAGATGTACGTCACTAAAAACCGCTGTTACTCATTTCCGTCGGTCCGTCTGCGAGTTCGCTAATCATAGACTCGCCTATAACTTGGAAAGTACCGCTCGGATTTTGATGAAATTTTTAAACAAGGTTATCATCATGCCGGGAACGAAAAAGCGGCGCTGTTAGGGTCACGGAAAAGTAGAACTCACTTCGTTTCAGAGGAACTTGCTCTTTTTGGAAAATTTTTTGAGGGTATAATATAGAGGGGTGAGAGTTTTGAAATTCCGTGGGGGTATATCTAAATGTTTGGCGGTACGTTTCCCCGTATATTTGCCCTGTATGACTCTTAGAACAAGGAGGTTTGGTCTGGGTCCCATAGACCGTAAACGCAGAGGGGGATTAGACGTTGGCAAGAAAAAGAAATTCAGAATGACTTGAGCCTCTAAAATGGAAGATGGGAGTAGTAAAATGTTCTCAGAGGGAGCCACAACATAACGCAAAGCTCTACTAATATGCAAATTTTAAGGAGGCAGTGAGATTCTCAGGAACAGGATGCATGGCTTTAAGCTAGAGACTAACTGTATGGGCCTATTTTACCAGCTTAATTCGATAAATTCCTTTGTTGTACATGTTGGGTGCAGAGAAGCCCTCAGGGAATTCTGTAGTTGTCGGCGATTCTCACAGTCAAATCTTACGTCTAAACCGATACCTTGAAAGGCGATCTTATTCATTGTTGCATCTCCAAAGCTCTTAAGGTCCATCTTCATGCTCCTGGCTCTCTTGAATAGTTAAATTGTTTAGGCCCACCTCAGTAAATCCATGGTTCAAATGCATTTTATGTCGAAGTCCACTAATACAAAAAGACGTTAAACCAAAATTCCATTGCAATCGCAAAAAAATAAAATTTTCCTGATATATGTACAACCCTACCATATCACACTTTATAGTAAAAATTGTCATATTATTTCAGTATTTTTTTATTCTATTTTATCGACAAAAGTTGATTCCGGATATTCTGAATTGAGTCGAAAAGTCTCGGGAAACCACTTTTTATGCACTGTCCTAAATAATAGACCCGACGGCAATACTCGACACGATGTACGCAGAGCGACTAAATGTCTAAATTTGCTTCCAGCTCCTTGCCTATTTCATGTCGGTCCGGTGCATTATATGCCGCCATGGTCTCGGTTGGCCTAGACGAATGGTTTCGCGCGACACACTAATTCAACAAAAGACCATACCACGCCTACTTTCTAGATTTTATTGACATTACGGAAAATTGCATTCGCTATCTCTCTGAATATACGCCGCTAAACAGACGGCTCGATAACCTTACGCAAATTGTCTAGATTTATGTAGACTTCCGGTTGGGAATCTAGATTCAAAAATACCGATTGAAATATTTAAGAGCTACAAAGATTAATACAAAGATACCGGTGGATAATCTTTGTCCCAGTTTTGTTTTAGTTTTACTACGAGAATCCACTTGACAACAATTCAATTTAAATGCGCATACATACTTGTAACACCTGAAGATGAATTCTGTGATAACCGTCTTAAGGTCTTTTCCAAGATTGTTGCATTTTCCACTATATACGCGAAGTGATATCAGCTTGAGAAAACTCTTCCTCGTGTTTCCCCCTATAGCACCACAGTACCCCATGGGTGTTTAGGCCTTAGACCTTCGTGGTAGTCAGAGTATAAAAAAATTCAGGATTAATGCAATAATTGCAAGTTCGTCCTCTAAAAATTTTGCCATCTCAACCTCACGAGAACACAACTGCACTGTCAGCGCACGGAGAAAAATACTGACCGGTGTGAACTGTGAGCTCGAGCTCACCTCAGTGAGAATCACATCACGGCTGAGTGTGAATAGACCTTAATTAATTAAACACCACAGTATTCCAGAAGGACATACATAAAGTTACACCATTAATGACGGGTGTAGCTTGACTAAAATGGATGAATAAATCAGATGAACATTTTGGTCAAGGATTATATTGGTACTTTTTTCATTTAAAAGTGTCTAGGTAGGTTTACGGTCCATACTTTATTTATGATTGAAAAAAGCTTTTGTTTCATTTGCTGTGGGTATCATGTTGAAATATCTAGGACCTAAGAAAATAGATAGTCGTTGTAAAACACTATTTTCTTTCTTCAAATGATAGAACTGTTTGCCCTATACCTCAGCTATATCCAAGTTCATGTCACAGTAACCTCGCCCAATCTTATGGTTGGGCTCATGTCGTTGCTCTTGATATCATGAAAGCGTCCGATCACCTGTGGCATGCTGCAACTTTCATCCTGTACGAACAATCCGATCCACAGCTTTGTTGCTGACAATGCACTACATGCAGGAACTCAGAATGACAAGCCGATCTCTGCCAGTGATCTGGAGAAAGGAGGCTGCAGCTTTCTCTCTGACGAAAGACCTGGAGGTATCCCTGTTCACAGTTCAATGTTTCCAAAACACAGTACTACTGTATTTTGACTGACAAGAAGCTCCCTAGCGCCCATCTGGTTTTGGTGTATGGCCAAGTTCTACCAAAGATGCAAGAAGCTTTTCTCATAGGCAGATGAACAAAGATTCTTTGAGGTCTTCATAGCAGCCGCGGTGCCCTGGTATTTAGGTTTCTGCCTGTGAGGCTGCTTCGGTATAAGCAAGTATAAACTGGACGGAATTAGACCTACATGAGGGCCTCTGCTGTCATAATACTAAACGGAGTCACCACTGATTCACTGACATACACTATCAACAGATTTTCAAGTCAACAGCACTACACAATGCTATACTACCCACGTCCCCCTTCTCTCTTAAACACAAACACTTAAGAAGCGAGCATCGCTAAACGTCCTGTGATTGTTTCCAATCCGGAGGCGGTCCTTTTATGCATGCAAAACGAATCTGATATGTTTATGGGGGCATTATAAAAATCCATGAGTTGTAAAAATCGTGAGTGACAACCGGGAGACGGCACCGGAACATGTCGTTGTGAAGAGGATATGGGAACGGGAAGTTAAGGGACGGTTGGAGACGGAGTAAAGGGGGTAGAAGCAGAGGCGGCAATTTTGAAGGATACATAGTGGATATCATAAGGCAGAATCAAGATTTTGAGTCTATTTATCCAAAAAAGACATTAAAACAAAACAACAACAAGGGAGTGTTACGTGCGCGATCGGCTCGTTGATATGTTTCAAGAAACAAGCGAGCATAACTGTTATTGGTCAGAATCTTTCGAGCCCATATACAGGAACAATGGCAAATCAGGAAGGCGGAGTGGAAGATGAGACGTCGATGTTTAGTTTTTTCTTTGATCAATGGACTATAATTCTTAATATTTAATATAGATGAGGTGCCCCAGAAGATAATCTTTCTGTTTCAGAACAGGAGTATTACAGGATTTTAACAAAGTGCGTGGGACACTGTATGTTTCATCTTATAAGAAGTATAATGCAGCTAAGTTATGTTCCAAGGTTGTCAAGTATCCTCGTATTTTGTTAGCCCAAATACAAAGTATGAACATTCTGCTGTTAAAGCAATTAGATTTATAGTTATCAAACATGCTATGGCTTCCGAATCGTTGGCCGTGGTAACTTAAAAAAATGTGACGACTAATGAAAAAACTATTTGATATGGATAAACCACCCTTGAGAAGCATCGACAAATGATGATAATTAAAATTCAAACGTAGTTCTTTTAACTTTATTTTTATTATATTATACGAGTATATTATGTTATTTAGAAGACGATCCAAGTTCAGCCCGGCCCGGCCATACGAAGTCGTAACCGAAAAGAATGTAGAAATGCTAGAGAGATCTTGAAAGAAGATAAAAAAATTCAAGTCAAAAAGTTGCGGTCCAGTGGAAAACGACTTCAGGAAATCAGATCTGATGAAAAACATTGTGCTTGGTGTACAGAAGACAGTCACAGCTGAATTGTAGATAGAAGATTCTTTGCCACAATTATTTTCAGCTCTAAAAGAAATCTAGATCCCTGCTGCGCTCGTGGTATCTTCACATCGATGATCCACCAGCGAATCGCGCTCAGATAACTCGACACAGCTTTTTTTAAGAATCCAATTGTTTGATTATCAGCTTTATAGTCCTGACTTGACGTCATGCAATTTTGATTTTTTTCCGTCTGCATGCGAAGAGCTGGGAGACGTTGTGCGATTCTATTAAGGAAAAATCAGTACGCGGCCGCTGGTTAAATGATTAGTTCTTGCATATGGCAGAGTGTATTCCATATGATGGAAATGATTATGAACAACAATAAGTAGTTGTTCGTATAACACAATGTGTGCCTCGCCCTACGTACTTCGATTCAATTGGTGATACTAGGAATAAGTCTTTATAAATTAATATAGATCTTGTAATTTTGTCTTTTTAGAATACAGTGTGTCAGACTTTTTTGGAATTTTGTCTTTTCGTAAAAATTGTAGTGACCACTTAAATGATTTTGTAACGATCGATAGGTACAGATGTATAGATTAAAAGAACAAACAAGAAAGGGCGCCAATAAAATCCCGTACGAAACAAAAACTAGAGGATTTAAATACTGGAATCTAGGTGAGAATGACGCATTTTTATAATACGTTGTTAAGTTCATTGAGATGAATTTTTGATATTTGTCAGTCTTTATGATACAATTCGTATTCTAAAAGACGGATCGCCGAACCTATGCTTATATATGAGTTTTTTTTCAAATTCAGGCAGGTCAGATATTTTATTGAAACCCTGTGAAGTGAAATAATTGATAAATATGTCATACGGGTTCACATTGTCTAATCGCAAACCCAGGTCGCCACTGTAGATTGGATGCTCTTTAATAGCTTTCTGGGCGTATGTGAAAAAATCTTGTAATTATAGTTACCTTTTTGAATTCACGATATGTGTTTTAATATCTTGTGAAATCTACATGTAAGTCAATAATTTTTCTGTTGGCATCTTTGTCAGCGCGTAACCTCAGCATTAAGTCTATCTGTTTTTAGTTTTAAAGTTTCTGAAAATGGCAGCAGTAGAAATATGAGAAAATAATGGGAATTGCCACGCAATACTGTAATGAGTTTCTAAATATTGTGTTCTGTCCATAGAATTTTAATACTTGCAAACCTAACGTAAAACGGACAAAAAAATATTTAAAAAGCGAAATAAGTTGCATAGGCAATTCAGAGTTAACATACTTGGCACAGTTTGCATATAAAACGATTCAGATGTTTCGTCATCTGGAAAAGATCTGGTCAGTTTTAATAGATGTTGTTGCCAAAACAGAAGCACAAAAAATTTAGTGTGCATATACGTCACGAAAAAGAATAGATCAAGTCTTTTCATTCAAATACGATGTACCGTGAATCTCACATTATTGAAAATGAATCTGTCATATTTTTATTTCCATATAAGTAGAAATATGTGTCCGACAGGCGGCACCCTAGGCGTTTATCCTTCACCGAAATGAGAGCTTCTAAATACTAATATCAAAACTGCAACGTTTGCAAACATCCACCCCCAATGATCAGTAGTTTTGTAACAAGCTTTTCAAGTGCCATTATTGTTATTTTCTACATATATCGAAAGGTAGGTTCCGCCACTGCTTTAAAATAGGATTGTACGATGTGCGTCGTGCGTGTGCCGAAATCCATAGCCCAAGTTCGCGGTAAATGAAGCTTTAAGGGAAAATGATGATGATATGGGAAAGGGCACGACGCGTGACGCCGAGGTAAACAATGACAAATGGCAACGAATGAAAAGCTTCTTCCCTACCCTACTCCTGTGCCGCCTTGCCATATCTCGAATCAATTTAGGTGCTGTTATTTTTTGCTGAGTGCTCATTTTGACGCAGTGTGCCTATGCAGGCGGGGAAACATTTATCAAGCTCGTAATATCCGGAAATTCTAAAAGGTGCTGCTAATTTTATTACAAGCTTTTATGTAGCGTGCCCTCTTTGTCAGTTTATTAGTATGTATGTACATGCTTAATTCTCCTGAAAACACAAAACTAATTAAAAGCCTTCTTTTGACTCCAATATGACGGATGATAAAAAAATGCCGAATTATCATTTCCATATTAACTCCTATGTCATGCATATCAGATGGAAGGGATTGATAAGATAAACGTAATAATCAAAGCTAGTTCATTCTAAATTCAATATGACTGTATGACACAGTACCACCTACGATATGGGTATCTAATCAAAAGGCCTAAATACAAAGTGGCGAAGGTCTAATATGACAATGTTATATTGTCTACTATGACATGTAGCTTGATCTAATGACGTAGTACATGGGAACTCTGTAATAAATCGACGAAAACCCATCGAGTTTCAGTACTCTAGTCCTGGGATCTGATGATAAGTTAGCCGACTTTCATGTAATTCATCATGTATTCATCTATAACAAACAACAAACAAATTTTAGCTTTTCAACATTAGATATTATGCTAAAATATAGGTACGCTTTATTTCTTCGCGATCAATTGAGCAAAGGTACTTATAGATATAATTTTATTAATAAAGTAAGAAGTTTCAGAAAATCCTATTAATAAAATATATAATTATATAGGTGAAAAAACAAAGCTTCCGCCTTTAGTTGGGTACTTCGACAAGATTAAAGCGATGAGGACTCTTCATACTTTATTAGTCTCTAGCTTTCGGCGAACTATGCCGTCACCATCAGGAGCTAGAATAACATTAGGAAGAAATAGCAACTATTGTGCAAAATAATTTTAAATTACTTACAATAGTATGTGAGATTGTTGCTAAATGTTATTACAGGTTCAGTTGAGGGAAACGTTTAGTAAGTAAAAAACACACACAGCTGTAGATCAGGAACACATCACAATGGATTAAAAATATTTGGAATGAAAGTTAAAATTATTGCATGTTATATCGTGAAACAACCACTTGATGCTGCAAAAAAATGGTGTAGGATAAGTAGAATGAAACATTTGACAAATGACAGAAGGCTGGTAGTGTCAGCGTCGATAGATGGAACAAAAGTTTGTAAAAATATGTGCTATGTTGCCAAATCACTTGAGATGGTGTGATTTATCAAGATATGTTAAATAAAAACTTGTCAACAGACCAGAGGCAGTTGAACAAACTATATTATTAATGAGATGGACAATTGAATTAGCAATTATTTTATTATGAGAAAAAACATTAATTATTAAAAATTATTTGAATGGCATGGAATTTTGGAGGAAAAGGATGGAATAGAACAAAAAAACAGATTCCATTTATGGTTGTGAAGAATCAAATTTTGGAGAGATGTGTAAGTGCTGCAACTTTTCGCAGTTTAGCAAATATAAGTAAATGACGCTCAGTTGCTTTACATCTGCCTTTTTATTCATACAGTTGTTACTCATGAAAATGTGGGTCATTTCCAGGAATAAACGTTTGGATAGGTGTTTTTCTCTATCAAGAACTTTGATACTTGTGTAGTTCATCAGGTGCCCTGTTGTATTGACATGAGATGCCAGAACACATCTCTCGGGATGAAGTCTAGAATCACTTTTGTGTGATGTAATCTGGAAGTCTGACCTATGTATATTTATTTGTTGGTTAAGCCAAGCAACGGGACTCTGTCTTTCATCTTTGAAAAAATACAGTTTATAGTGAGAACGGATTTGCAAGCAATTCGACAGTTCATTAGCTACATAGTATTAAAGTATTTTCACCACCTTAAATGCACAGGTTCTTATCCAGAAAGAGGTTATGACCATAGTGCCCTATTAGAGTTTTTCAATTTGGATTCACTGTCAACAAGACAAAACATATTTGCTTTGTCGTTTTTGTATGGCCTCATTCACAATAAAATTGACTGTCAAAATTTACTTGAAAAAATATGTTTCCATGTTCCAAGGCTATGGAGTCGACAACAAACGGCATTCTATTGTCAAGCTGGCCGTACAAATGTTATGACAAAATCGCCAATTAATCTCATGTGCTGCGTCATGAACAGTGTTACTGAATCGTGTGATATTTACAGTGACAGTTGCGCATCGATTATTAACTGCTATAGATCATCCAATCTTATTTAGAATGTGTGATACTATAGATTTAAGTCCAAGAACCATGTCTCTTTAATTGTTTTTTTTTCAGCGTTTCCTGTAATTGGGTTTCACCTATTGGAAATAAATAAATAAATAAATAAATAAATAAATAAATAAATAAATAAATAAATAAATAAATAAATAAATAAATAAATAAATAAATAAATAAATAAATAAATAAATAAATAAATAAATAAATAAATAAATAAATAAATAAGTAAATAAATAAATAAATAAATAGTCTGATTAGCTTAGGGATCAGTTCTTTGATGTAGGGTAGAACAGCAAAGCCAGATCTGGAATTTGGGATGGAGCTTATATTATATTATTAGGTGTTGTGAGAATATTATTTGGCAAAATACTGGAAGGAGAGCCGAACAAGGTCTTGTTAATCAAATACTTCGGATAACCATTGTTGATGAACAGTTTTGATAGCTTCCGTAAGTTTGAAGTATGGAAAGTATTGTCAGAGATGCTAATTACCCTTGTTTTCATCTGCTTCATCAAGTTGATTTTAATCCTTAGTTTATGGTATGACCTATAGTTGAGGAAGACATGGGTTTCTGGTACCAGTCTACCAATAAACTATTATTGTTGGTGCGGATGAGTCTTGTATCTAGAAAAGAGACAGACAGGTTCTCATCCTCTTTTTCAGTGATAAATTGGATGTAGAGGTCATAGCTGTTGAAATCTTCGACAATACTATCTACGCCTCTGGAGGGAAACGTTGAGTTGAATGGGCTTCAATGTCGTTTAAAGATATATTTTTTTTCATGTTGGGAACTTATTTAAAGTTCGTAGACTGAACGAGAAACTCATTTAAATTCCTTGTATTGGCCGATGGAGGAGTCATCCAATATTATTATTTTTGTCATGTCACAGAATAAAGGTTGTTTTCCTCACACCTAACGGAAGTCTGACCTCCATGGTCACAGAGTGAGGACAAACTTAATATATCACACTACGAATTATTACGCCACAGCTTTCGTGAAATACGGTCAGAGTGAATGCGCGGTTTTCTTGGCCCTAAAAATAATTTAAATTTGAAATTGGTCGCATCTATGAAAGTTTTGTATTTAAATTTTTGAAACCTCTGTATTTTAAACTTTCATCCACATCTTTTTCTTATAGTACTTGACAATTATATAAATTATGGTGATTTTGCCATATTGCTTAGTATTTACCTTAAAATACACCGGGACACAAAACATATAGGGGAAACCCGGGCAAAGTGAATACCTTAAGCTGTTTTTGGTTATTGTAGATTAGTTATAACCGGGGAAATTAAAACAAATATTTATAAGCAGTCTTTATTTAAAGGACTAACGGAATTGTATAAGATTCTTCCTAAATATTAATTAAATTAAAAGTTATTAATCGAATTAACAAGAGTGACTAACTATCCACCTTGCCCGGGATTCCGGGTAAAGTGAATATGATACCAGGGCAAAGCGAATAGCAACATTATTTGGCTTGAAATTAAACTTACAAAGGAAATAAACCTTGAAAATCAGGAAAAAATATTTAAAATAACATGTTTCTAATTTTTGCAGTTATCGCAAACAAAATCGTCACTGCCTTCGAAGGCTGAGCACTCTTCATGGCACCATTGAGTACAAATACTACATTGTATCCAGTTTTCCGTTGGCTGATCATCTTCTTCAATGTACATTTCACCACAGAAAATGCAGCTGACATCATCAAATTTCCGTATTTTTTTCTGATTTCCATTTTCTTTTGCACTCCTCTTTGCTTTTTTATCAGTGATTTTAGATTTAACAGTTTTTTTGTTACCAGTCTTCAGAGAAGTTTTCGTCGAAACATCATCTAGTGGCTTCATAGCAGGCTTTTTTCCTTTTTCAAATTTCTGTTTCTGCTCTTCTTTTACTGGAGTACTCGTCAGTATACTAGATCTTTGTAACCTCCGTTTACGTGTTGTTGTTGGTCTAGCAGGCTGAGGAATAGGTCTCAAAACTGAAGGACTATAGTAGGTCTTAGAACATCCAGGTTCGGGTGAAGCGGCGGGAACAGTATTGCCATAGCTTTCTTTTTTAGTTTCAGATCTAATAGGAGTGCACGGTCGATCTTCAATATATACGTATATATTTACTTCGTCTTGAGACTGAAAATCACCTAAAGCAACAACTTCACCTGATGACGCAATAGGTAAAGAACTAACAGATTCTATAGTCTGTAAGGTTTCTCCTTCAATAGGGTTTATGAATGAATGAGAATGTTGAGTGGCATTTGCAAATGAAGGTGATATGGGCTGATCTTGAGGTTCAATCGAAGGTAACGCTTCAACAGCGGACTCGGGTAAATCAATGCTTTCTATTGGGGCCAAAGTTCCAGCTTGACTGTTTAAAGTGGATGTACCTGCAAGTACCTCGGCTGGTGTGAAATGCTCATCACCAAATGCGTGCTTGTTTACAGGCCAAATCCCAGGTTTTTCAAATCCATGCACTGCATTGATGGCCACGGCAGCTTTGAGATAAGCTGGTGCTAGCAATCTAGATACATCGTACTGATTAATGATGCGGCCAGGGTGAGATTTTTGGAAAATGTTAACTTCCCTTTCGAAATGCGTTTTCAGTGGGCCATACACCAACATCCATAGGTTGCATTTTGTTTGTAGTATGCGGTGCTAAGGATAATATTACCACGTTATTCTTGGTGGATACTCAAGTGCAGGATAATATTTGTGGCTTTCATGGTTATCCAATATTAGTAGAACCTTTTTATCTGCTGTTGGCCTCACTTGCTCTACGAAAAAATGGATCCAGTTCAAGAAGACTTCCCCTGATGTCCAGCCATTAGGAGTACACGTTGCTTGAGTCCCTGGAGGACTACCATCAAGAAGCCTTGCTTGCATCTTCTTTCTTGCAAAAATCAGGAAAGGTGGAAGAAAACTGCCAGCAGCATTACAACACCCGATGACGGTTGTCAATTGGCCGCGTTCTGCACTTGCAATCATACCCACTTGTTTTTTCCCTTTTACGGAGATAACCTTTGGAGGCCTATTTGAGGTCGTTGATATTCCGGTTTCGTCCATATTGTATAGTCTGGAGGCTTCAATGTTATTTTTCTCAATGGCAGATTCAAGATTTTCATAAAAATGGCTCACTTCGCGGCGATTAAATCCTTTCAGCCTCGCTACAGATGTTGATTCTGGAGTTCTTAGTGTCAAGTTGGTATGACGTGATAAAAACCTTTGCAGCCATTCTTCTCCAGCTTTTTTATTTTTATTCCAACTCTCAGGGTAACGCAAATTGTTGCGGTGTGCATACTCAAATGCTAGACTCATGAATTCATCCCGAGTAAGGCCAAAAAAAACTGCGTCCATATCTTGCAGGTATGTCACCAGTTCAATTTCTTGATCCTCCGTGAATGTAGGACGAAATCGACCGAGCTGTGCGGAAGCGTTTCCACTTTTGACATGTCTGTAAAGGGTAGCATACGCAAGTCCATATTTGTTGGCTGTCCCTTTAATAGATTCTCCAGCCCTACATAAATTTATTGCAGTCTGCATAACGTCTCTACTCCAAGTACCTTGCGTCGTCTTTTTTTTATATTTATTCACCATCTGTAACAGAAAAATACTTGATATAATATAAAATTGTATGAAATTATATTACACGCCATGACCGGGCAAAGTGAATACAGTATCCGCCTTGCCCGATCCGCTTTGCCCTTCGGGTACAGCTTTGAGGTTATGCCAGGTCATAAAAAAAACAGTTTATCTAAGTTCATCAACTACACATAGTTGAAAGCTCTATAACCATGCATTGAATCCCCTGCATAAACAAAAACATGCCACCAAAAACATAATAGATATAAGCGAAACACTTACCTCTGTAAATTAATATTTCTGGTACAGAAACACACTTTGTCCACTCAATGGCGGCATGCTACGCAAATTCGCGCCAAAGTGATTTCCGCGAACTAAGCGGCAACAGGCGACTCTTGATTTGACAGCGCGGCTGCCGGCCAACGAAAAATTTGGAAGTAGTGGGGACTATTCGCTTTGCCTGGGGTATCCACTTTAGACGGGTTTCCCCTATAAAAAGGTGCTCTGCCACTGCGCTGACGCTAAAAAAAGGTTCCCATTATTCATTTGTCTCAATTTTCGTTTCTGTTGTGAACGCAGCGGTGCAACACTATCATTTTTATATAGAACCACGCGCTCGAAAAAAATGCTAAATTAAATATATGAGATTAGGTGAGTTTTGGATAAAATGTGAAATTCAGGATTTCAGGGTATAATCAAGACCTAAAAAGTAAGAAGAATAGGCTAACGAAAGTTTAAAATATGTATTTACCAAAATATTAAAATAAAAAATTTGGTAGAAGCAATCAACTTGAAATATGAAACTTTTAAGGTCCAAAGACCATCTTGTGGATCATGATGATTTCCGACTAAACTATGTAGAGTAAGTATTGTCATTTATCGTTCAAGGAAAAAGTGAAAATATTTAGAATACACTTGTTGTTGTGTTTTTGTCTGTGCCGTCATGTAAAATTAACAAATATATCATGTTATGGCTATTGACGTAGCTGATAAAAGATGTGCTATTCTTTTCCTTTAAAGACTCAATATCTGAGGAACTGAAAACGCAGAACATAATATTTCAGTTTATTCAGTCTATCCAGACATTTGATAAAATACATTGTACTGACCTACATCTTCCTACAATTAGTTGCGATTTCCTCATGAGGTTATTTTTTGCAACACAGCTAGGACCCATCCGGATAAACACGGCAGACTTATTGTTTGGACACCGCCCAACGTGCTACGGCCAAGAAAGCTGGTGAGCTGCTGCAATGTAAGACATTCCACGTCCCTTGAAATTTTAATTGCGTTCATATTTGTGCGTTCAACCGTGCGCTGTTTATTGGAACGGCAGCACGAGCCAGCAGCTACCGTTCGTTGTTGCATTGTTCAGCCTCCTGCAGATCCACTGCTCCCTCTTACCCGGCATTGACGTCCGAATGGCTGAGCGGAAGGAGCTTGGTTTATTATACGAGGACCTTAAACTAAGTGATCAGGCTGGCAACTTGGCGTTCGATCTGGCAACACTGAAGGCAGCGGGCTTAGAAGGGAGACAGCGGAACATGCGATCCGCCTTCAGTACAAGTTTGAACTCGCTTGAGTTATTTGGTTGTCCGTAGCGGATTTTTTTGTGTTTCTTCCATTGTGTTCTAAAAGTGAATGATATCAATTTCGAGCAACGTTCTGCTATCGGGTTTTGCTTTAGAGTTGGGCACAGTGCAACTGAAACTCTTGCTAAACTTCAGCAGGCTTACGGAGATAGTGTTCCATCAAGCGCCCAGGTTTTTCGGTGGTATAACGCATTTTCAGAACAAAGAAAGTCGATTGAAAATGAACCACGAAGCGGAAGGCCTTCATCTTCAAGATCGGATGAAATATTGACAGAATTCGAGATATTGTGCGTTCAAATCGTCGGTTGACAGACATTCATGTGACTCCTCAGTCTACTCATTCACCTGACTTGAGTCCTCGTTCCTTTTTTCTCTTTCCGAAGTTGGAAAATCATCTCTGGGAAACTCATTTTGGGACAGTCGAAAACATTCAAACGGCTGTACCCGACCAGCTGAAGGCTATTGCAGTACCGGGATTCAAGCACTGCTGTGAGGAGTGGAAGAACCGTCTCCAGCGATGTGTGGCTTCAGAAGGAAGTTATTTTGAGGTTGACAATTATATTTGAATAAAAAAATTAAAAAAAAATCAGTCTCATCGCTTAATTTACACACCTCGTATGTTATCCGGACATGGTTCTATCAGTACCAGCCAAAAGAAAAAGTAACCGCCTAAGATGCCAGATTTCGATAAAGTCTCTTGATCCGTTGAAAGTGAAATCCCAAATTACGTAGGTCATCCCATCTACCTATGCACAACCTCAAAATTATATTTGATCATCAAAACATTCAAAATCGTAATCAATTCCGAAATATGTGAGGAATGACACGATGCATTTTGCCTTGTAAGAAAAACAGTAGAGCATCAAGACTCCAGTTGCATTCGCAGAGTGTTACGTGACCTGTTTGACGTTAGGGGAAAACTTAATTTTCTAACTAGGATTTTGCATTGAACCATGCAATATTTTATAAACCGAGAGCTATTTTTTAAGTACGAACCGGTTAGGAATGCAGTCAGAGAAACTAGAGAAACTACGTTCACGAACAAAAGTTTTTTTCCTTAGTCGCCATAAACATTTAAATCTGTCAATTCGTGTCACCAGCTTTTGGATCCCGTCGTGAAAGAACGCTACCGCCTGACCGTTAAACCAGTTGGTAGCTGTTCTTCCATCGTATCGTCACTTTCCAAGCGCTTTTCACCAAGAAGTTCCTTAAGTTTTCGAGAAAGTTGAGTATCTGAGGGTGCTAAGTCAGGGCTGTATGGTGGATGATCCAGTTATTCTCAACGAAACAGCCGTGAAGCACAATTACGTTGCTAGAGAACAGCATAGCAGCAACGGTTTTGAATAGCGCGCCTCCAAGCTTCAGTAATGTTTTTCTGCACCTCTCGGCACTTATACCAGAACGAACATTTTTGCGTTTATAAAACTAAATTATGGAGCTCCCTTCACAATCGTCGGGTTTTCTGTGTGTCGTGTGGCATGTCGACAAACACAGCAGTATAACCAAACAACGGAGCCCCATAGAGACGTGAAACGTAATGTCGGCGTAGTGCAGCACTGGACAAGAGTGTTTGAGGTTAAACAGACGTCACGTGACAGAATGTGCGGGCACGACGCGCAACCGGTTCGGCCCTCGTATGTTGAGACATAGAGAAAAAGGGAGACGACATACAGATTTTAACGATTTACCTTTGTTTTCAAAAGGCTGTAAATTATTATTTCCGCGATGCCCGTCGCTCTACCGTCCGAAAGACATTATCTCAATCAATGTTATCAAATTTCAAACAACAATTCTTTCCTTGCCCACCCGGTGGTGCATCTAGAAACGTAGCCTCTCCCCGATACTTAACCCGGTCAGATGTGGCAGCGCGATCAGAGCATAGAAAACACTATGCTGTGGCGCGGCATAAATACACTAAGTGACATATAAATCCGAACACCCAGTTTAAATGGTTTTATTTTAATAAAGTTGGTGAATGTATTTATCTTACTGTAAATAACAAGTGAAAAAATTTTCAGCCTTATCAGTTGGACATTCCGGTTTTTATACTGCTTTTTTTAATTCACTAACGCTCTAAAAATGAATATTTAGCCGCAGTAAAGAATCAACGTTGGCGGATTTTGGTTCTTGACATCCTTTACGATCGGTTACGATGCCTAGAGTACGGAGACCTGTACGATTTCGTCAACTTAGTGAGCTTGATAGGGGCCGTATAGTGGGACTTCGGGAAGCTGGACTTTCTTTTCGGGCAGTTGCAGTTAGAGTGTAAAGAAGTGTAGCCACTGTGGTTAGGTGTTGTCAGGCATGGCTTCGAGAAGGCCGTACGCAAAGAGCAAGGGGCACTGGACGCCGCCGTAGAACAACAGACCGTGAAGATCGCCGCCTAATATTATTGGCCTTAAGGGACCGTTTCTCCACTACCAGGTCCATTGCAAATGAATGGTTTGCAGAACACGGAAGACCTATTGGCATGCACACTGGGTCCTCCCTTTAACTCGAGAACACCGACGTAATCGCCTTGAGTGGTGCAGACAACGGTCACTCTGGGATCAGGAATGGAACAGTATTGTCTTTATTGACGAGTCTCGATTTTGTTTAGGCTTGCACGATGGTCATGCCAGGGTTAGAAGGCGACGTGGTGAAAGGAGGAATCCACAGTTTTTTGTTGAAAGACATGTTCATCACACTGTTGGAGTTATGGTTTAGGGCTTGGCTTACGGTTCCGGGTCACCTTTAATCTTCATCACAGGTAACATGAACGCGCAGCGTTATATCCACGAAGTTCTAGAACCCCATCTTTTACCCTATCTTGACACCCTGGCAGATCCAACTTTCCAACAAGATAATGCCCGACCACATGTTGCAAGAGTCACAATAGACTTCTTTCAACATAATGATGTCACATTGTTACCATGGCCACCAAGATCTCCCGACTTATCCCCAATTGAGCACGTGTGGGATATGATGGGTAGGAGATTGCTCAATTTGCAACGTCCTCCTCAGACTCTAGAAGCACTTCGAGAGGAGTTGGTGGTTGCCTGGAATGAGATACCACAGGAGGACATTGACCACCTGATCAGAAGCATGCCTAGGCGCGTTGGAGAATGCGTAGCACATCAGGGTGCATCCACACATTATTAAAGGTCAAAGGGCTTAAAGCAATGCAACCATTTTGAAATTTTTATCATTTACTTATTATGCTTCATTAAGTACTTATACAAAATTTTATTAAAATAAAACCATATAAACCGGGTGTTCGGATCTATATGTCACTTAGTATATATGTAAGACCTAAACAACAGAACTTTCATGAAGGCCGGAGGCACGCTGCCGGGAGCAGCAGCCGCGGACGGTAGGTACGCGATTCGTCTGCTGTGATTTTTTTTTAAATGCTAATATATGGAGAAGTCTATGATGTGTAAAATATGTCTAATAGGTTCGTAGAATTTTCAAGGTTTGGAGCGTATAAATGTACTAACATCAACAAATTGAGATATACCCTCCCCACACCCTATAACCCTCGCACCAAGTTATTTTACCTCTAAACTTTTTCCCAATAATGATCAGGTTCCTCTGAAACGTCAAAAAACAAGGTTTGGGCGATTTTTGTCCTTTTTCGTTTTTGTTTTTTTTTTCTGTCGACACTGGACCGAATTTCAAAAATTACATAACGGTTGCATCCTTGGCATAATAGCAGCATTCCATAAAATTTGGTGTGCCATGGTTTTTCCTGATGTACATTCCATATAACATCCAAAACACATAATATCTTTAATAAATTTTCGCGATTACTGTACTTTCCCGCCAGCAGGCGTGGGAAGTAAAAATACGCATTTAATCATGACTCGGAAAGGTTCCTAGATATTTGAAAAGGGACTACAGATTTTTGAAACTATCCGAGACAACCTTTACGATATTCCTCCAGGACGTATGGCTATGTTATAGGTATATCCTTTTTTAACTCATAGTTATATCAGCAATTTTTATTCCACACCAGTTGCAGACTTCGGTATCCGATTTGCTTTTACTCAATGTATGTATGCAAATATTGGAAAGGCTTTTTTACTATAAAATACCTAGAACATGCTAAAATTTACAGTTTTTATATAAATTCACACCTAGGGTTGTGGCCAAGGTTTCATAAATGATAAAAGTATCTATGCCAGGACGCAAAACAGTTGCTGCCTTACCCGTTGTAGAGAAGAAATGATAACATGCTGCTTAAGATCCTTTAAAAAAACTTTTCTTATCCGAATATTTTACGAAATGATATGATCCTTCAGCTAGATATTCTCAAGTGCCTAGTAGTAATTTTGGCCAATAGATCTCAAAACATTTAGCACTATTAAATGCTAGAAAGGTATGTTTAATATCAGTGTCAATTAGGTATCAATTGACAAGTAAGCACCTGATAGCAAATTTATATCCACGGGCATCCAGATTTCTTCCAAATACATAGATATTCTATCGAGTTGTCTAGTGTACCATGTTTTACAGACATTGCAACCACGTTTATATATTCTGCACTCTACGACTGGCAGCTTCTTAAACTTGTTCGTCCTTCAGGTTTTCTCATGAATGACCAGATGATGAATTAGGCTGATGCGCAGATCTAGATCCTGAACTCTTGAGGACATTTTCAACATCCTTCGCGTATTTATAGATAGATAGACATACTGCTTCAGCTAGTTACTTGCAGGTGGCCTCATGCCCTAAAGTGCGCTCATGGTAGCTTTGCCGCCTTGAAATTAAGCGGCTGCTCTTGGAATTCGGAAAGGGACTACTGCTTCTGCTGTTGCTACGAAGTAATTTCCTTATATGCCACACCGGACCTCAGTTAACTGGGACAGACGGACAGTTTTCATATAGTAAGAGCGTATTTGGACTACTGGAAAATATTATTCATGAAAAATATGGAACAAGACTGGCTTTCTATATAAGACAGCGCAACTGCTATTTTTTGGTACTGTAAAGATCTCAGTTCGCCGTAAATAGCCCGCTAGATGGATGACGATTCTCGTTGTATAGTAAATGGGGTCTACTTTGACTTTACTCCTCATAGTTATAGTCAACCCTGACATTGTCTGGTTCAGCACAACCAGAGCTCACAAAGACTAACTCGTTAGTACTTCACATACAAGATGTTTCATGACAATTCCAAACTACATGCCTTTTATGCATCAAGTTAGTGTCTGATTTCTAATTGATATTTATGGTTGAGTATTTCGATAATATGAAAAAAACACTACCTATGGTTAAAAAAAATGCAGAGCGTTTGGAAGTGATGATAGTACATCTTATTTGGAACACATTGGAGCACAAAGCCTTTGAGTCACGTGCAGTTCTTTTAGATCTTAGAGAGAAGAAACAATCACGCGATAAACCATTGCTTGTTCAATACTGAAGAAGTATCTTATCGTTTATCTTGATGCTCATGTCAGAAGTATTTATAAAACTAGGCATGTTACAGTCCCAACGTACTCAGTATTTCGGCAATTCTCAAAATTCTTTCTGTACACATCTATTTCACATGGTAAATCTATAGCTGCTTTCATTTATACTATCTAAATCATCTTGTTTTGGTCAAAGACTTGGTGTCTAAGTATGACTGTATGAGTGTTGAAATTGTAGTCCTAAGTTTCTTGTGCTATAGTAGAAACTGACCATAAGGCGTAACCTAGTTGGATGGTATTCCTGGACACATTCTTGAAGGTGGTGCTCATCGGCCCTTGAAAGGGTTAAATGCCTCCCTTTTGAGATGTAGATTAATACCGAGAAATTGTTGCGGATGAGGCCAAAAGAGGCCATTACCCACCCCGATTACGATACAGTGTCCAGTGGCAACTTATAAGGGATACGGCTGGATGTGGAGTATGCTAAATGCTCCGCAAGTGTTCCAAAAACAGAACTTTTGAGTGGATCATATCTATACTACTTAACCAAAGAAATCAGAAGCTTGACTAGTTTAAGCAGCAAGTGCAGAAAATGGAGAAACTGGAACACTTTGCACTTGATAAAGATAGTCCGTTAGAATTATATATTAATAAATATCTGTCTTAGGAAGAATATACCTTTTTTTCATTCAGACGGAAATCATGAGGATTCTGGTCATGTGAAGATTTTAAATACATCTATTACCAAACTACTCATGTCTTCATGACTTTGATATTAAAGACAGGTTTTTGTATCACTACTTGAAGTGATGTGAATACAGGAGTACCCGAAGGCTCACTACTTCAAGCGCTTCAGTCTCTCTTGTAGATATCCGATTTAAACAAAATTGTGAAGTACCGCAATGTTCAATTTTTTTGATCACAGTACGAATACTGCTGAATTTCAGATGTCAGAAGATTTCAAGTCTAGTGAAACTTATGCCGCCAAACATAACCTTCAGCTAAATCCGTCTAATTCTAAAGTATGCTTTATTGAGGAATCAACAAAAAACTTAGGGGTATTTTTTGACGAGAACCCTAAACCTCAAATGACTGTACTAAAAATACTTGATTTACTTACTGCAATTTAGTATATCCTTTTTTAGATTCTGTATCTGTGAAACATTTGCAAAAAATATAAAATTTCTGTTGTAGATTGATTTTTAACCTACAAAAGTATAAACACTTTAGCACGTATTTTAAACAACTTGAATGATTTAATGTACCAAAATTATTTAAGTTTCACATACTATGTTTTGTGCATAAAGTTCTATTCACATCATTTCCTTCCTTGTGAAAAGACAAACTAATACTTCGTGGGTGTACCCACTTAAGAAGTATTCGTATTCAAAATTTCCAAAAGGCAAAGATCTGTCCCGTACGCAAAAGTGTCGGCTTAAATGAAATTGAAAACTATAGAGCCTTATCTATTTTGTAAAAATTTTTAAAAGTATTTGAAATGATTCTGTATGACCACATTTATCCCTTGGTCAGTAGCCAAGTTTCCACTTCTCAGCATGGTTTTTTCAGGGGTAGATCTACAATCACCAATTTGGTTTGTTTCACGCAGTTTGTCAATGATTCTTAGGATAATCATGGTAAAGCAGATGTGATCTATACAGATTTTTCTAAAGCTTTTACCACGTTCGCTGCTTACTCAGACTGGATTAACTGTTCCCAATAGCCAAATATTTGTTTTCGCCAATCAGGCTAATATTGGTAAATGTCATTTTTAGTTATTTATATTGGTATCGGATTTAAAAAAATTGTATATTGTTAGAGAATTTTTTTTCCCGATCGGAGCCGGCAGCATTGAAACCAGATTATTCGTATTACTGCCGATGACTCCGATCGGAGCCGTCGGCACATGGCGAAGATCACCAAATGGCTCCGATCGGAGTCATCGGCAGCGAACATGTTCACAGGATAGATCATGGTATTTTACTGAGCAAAATATCTAGTTTTGGGTTCGATAATTTAATGGTTTATTTCTTTCAATCATATCTTGAAAATAGGTCACAATTTGTTTTTTATAATGGTTTTGTATCTCAGGAATATATAGCAACTTCAGGTGTACCGCAAGGTTCCAACTTAGGTCCCCTTCTATTTTTACTGAACATAAACGATCTGTCTTGCAACCTATCTTGTTTGAATCTATTATATGCTGATGAAAATCTTCCCAACAAGTAAATGACATCTCTGATTGCCGTATTCTACAGCAGAACCTTGATTCTATCCATGATTGGTGTATAACTAACAAGCTGTTCTTGAATGTATCAAAATGCGAAATTCTATCATTTTCAAGAAAAAAGCAGACAATTTTGGTCATGTTCGTAAATAACTTTCTTCTCAGGGGGTGTAACTTGTGCTGAACGTAATCCTTTATGTACTGATGACGACGTTACTTGGGAAGTACAGAGTCAACCTGCCTGATGTCATCTTTTAAAAGCCATAACTTGGGGCACTGAATATTTAAAAGCCTTCCTACTTACCTTCTAAGCTGGGTAAATCGCGTTTTGATATTACATTATAATCAGGTTTTACACAGTTTATATAAAAATCGGCTATCAGAATATAAGTTGAGTTAGTCCTATTTTTTATCAACTTTTCTCACCTGATACCAGTAGCCTTCTAGCCAACTTAGCAGGTACGCTGGCGTTGAAAGTACGTATAGACACTATTCTTTCAGAAAATAGGTGATCTCTGACAGCTCTTACGGTATGACCATTAATACTCCAAAGTCACCATAACTCTGCCATTACGAAGTTCTATTTTGACGTCACTGTCTTAACGTCCACTAGCTACTGTTGGCCGGTCTCTTTAACGAGCGGAAAATCTCCGTGAGCTCGGGCGCGCAGTTTCCTTTTGCATATCTTCGCGGATATTAGTAAGATTATTGAAATAATTTCCTCGACTCGAGGCTCTAATCTCGGATATTAATTTTCTTAGGATTGGGATGGAATGTTGCTGTTGTTGGGGTGAACATTAAGATGTTTGCATATGTCGGGACGCCAAGTATGCAGTTGAGGATGAGCGATTGCGACTTTTTAAGTGGATTCAATGCAATTACTCAATAAAAATCTTACTAATTTAATTTTATTTAAAGAATCCTTGAGCAAAATTAGTACCCGAACAATTTTGTTTGCAGGGATTTTTTGGAACAAATAGACAGATTAATTGATGAATTCGCGTTACAGTAAAGATATTAAAGTGACAGCTCTACTGAAAAGAATCGTAAGCATTTGATACAAACTAGCAGCCTAAAGTAGATACATCTGAAAACTAAGCTCCTATAGTCTAGTCAAACCCATTCACTCAGTGCTAACTCAGTACTTGGCCGCCGCATTTATTCGCTTGTCTCTGCCTGCTGAGACATTTATGGCATGTTGACTAATAGCAGCGCACGAATTTGAACGTGATGTATTCATGCTGGAGTTATTTTTTGGATCAGATTTGAATACACTTTACCTTATAGATTGAAGCACACTTATGGAACTTTAACTAGAATTTCAATTAGGTAAATTCAGAGTCAGTACTGACAATATGTCCATAGCAGAAAGTACATAGCATTGAAAAGCGAGGAGTCGGTTCCAAAATGCCTTCCTTTTGACTAAGATACATCATACACCAGTTACCACACTAATTAGAAACATATTAAGATGTCTTACAATTTTTCTCGTAACCTTGTAGGCTATCCCATCTTTCACGGTTTATTTAGACCAATTTGGGGTCGACTGCTTACGAAAATTCATTTTATCTTTCATTCGTTTGCGTTCACTTGGCTCTTTCGACATCTGTACGTAAATTTTTATCTGAAAAACTGTCTTTGTTCCTACTATAATTATTTTTTGCTTATATTCATTTATATAAACGTGTTTTAAACATAGCCAATCAACGCTCTATGTTTTTGTAAAAACATTAAATTATTATCACACTTCCGCAGTTTTGCAGATTTGAGAGCAAGTGATGGTTTGGATGATACCATTAACCATGCCTTATTCAGACGTACTGTTGGAAAATTCAGTACTGAACATGGATCATTCAAAGGATAAATAAATGAAAACAATAAAGTTTTCGAAGTTCATGGAATAAAAATTAGAAATATATTTATATCCTATTAATAAGTTGCCTACTACAAGGCCCATCGTTAATACATTATTTCTTGGATGATTCTATGGAGAAAAATCTGTATGAACATAGGTACAATAATGATTCTTTTTCAAGGTAAGACCTTTTTTGAAAATTCGTCTTTTCTTAAAAATAGTAACTTACATCTTAAGTGATTTTGCTACAGTTTGTTGAAATTGAGCTGGTAAAGGCTTAAGACGTATCTCTGAAAATTAACTAAAAAAAATATTAAAACGACAAATAGCTCTTGCTGTCTGAACTGCTGGACATTTCTAAATCCATTAGAACCATTTCTTTAGGTATTTGCTAATTTTACACGCTTTCTTATCCATTTGGATTCACCTTTCAAGCCTTAGATCTGAGCACGAGAAAACTGCTTCAAAAAGTCGACTAATGAATATTCAAAAAAGTTGGCACCCCGTATCTTGAAAAGGAGGCAGCATTGGGCATATGCTTCATTTATAATACAATCTTTAGATCTTAGAATATTTCGAGGAATCACCCACTTCGACAAGATACTTCAAGGAAGAACTATTGGCAATTGCAAAATTCTCCTTCATTTCATGGCCTCAAATCCTTACAACGTGGTTGATCATCTTATAAACCAATCACATCAGATCTTGTACATTGTACATACCACGAAACAATAAACTGAGGCAACATACTTGTGTGTTCTGATTGTCTAAGAATCCAAAATACAACACTACTCAGAAAAATTAAGGGAGCAAGAAAAACAGCCAAAGCTTTGACGAGCTGTATTTTGGTGAAATATGGTCGTATCTAGACTTTGAAAAAGGCATTTCGAAGCTTTACGATTTTAGTTTTCAGCTTTCTTATGCCAAAAATTTTAGGAGCAACGGTTCTCATGCAATTCTAACAGATAGCGTAGGACATTTTTTTTGCAAAACTTTTGCCTTAATCTTTTTAGTCGACGGGCTTGAATTAATTTTTTTTCTGTTAGGCCATTATATGGATCAGATAGCTCGATTATTCAGCTTCAATATCCTTTGTCGATACGATCATTTGGCGCGAAGATATCTGACTGAATGAAAAAGGATCCTTTTGTCATCGACCACTAACCAGTGTCCGCATAGAGAATGTAAGGGTATTTATGAAAGCTGGAATAAAGCCCCTATAAGATATGAGTGCAATCTTTGAGAATTTTTTTGGTTTTAAAAGAATAAAAAAGGTTACTTTTGCCTTGTTTTGGAAAATCTACCGTAAGAAGGGTAATGTTTTTAGGTTTTTTTATACCTCAATGTCACGACGGCAGATCGATCCATTGTACGTACAGTTACAGTTTTACAGAAATTAAGGGAGCAAAATTTTTTTATCAAAATCTGGTTGAAAATGGAAAAATCATTTTCCTTCTTTTGGTGTGATTATGGAATATGTATATGTAACACCTTCAATTTTAAAAATAGCAAATGGAAAAATTTTATTCTTTTATTCATTTCATCTTCTAAAAAGATGAAAATACTAACCAAAATGAGCGAAAAATTTGGATTTTTTTCTTGCTCCCTCAATTTTTCTGACTAGTGTATAAGATGCGGAAAGCAGCGTACAAACAGTTGAGCAGATTGATATAAAATTCCTAGAACGAACAGTAAAGTGAGCTGACAAATCTGCAAGTTGGAGAAGGCAACAATCCGGCATTATGCTGCCATTAGGGTTTCGGATACCATACCGTATGTATATATGTGCATCAACGTCGTTAAAACTTTACGAGTATGCCCGTTTGAAATATATATCGTAAAGCTATAATACGGTATAAGTTATAAAATTATTAATACCACTACAGTTATTCTATTAAAATAGTTTAGGTGAAATTTTGGTCTTAAACTTCGAACTACGTATATAAATTCGTTTTTTGATAGTCGCATGTTATGAGGATATACGGTTGGGAATTGTATCTATTTAAAACTTTCAACATTGTTGCGAGGAAACATCGGATATGTGAACTTGGAAACGGCTATAAAGGATGTGTTCACTTCTGTCGAACAAGGTGTACTTTGGCGGCTGTATTTTTCATAGCCGTGAGGCTTTGTCTCCCCTTACCACGTACTTTTTTGCATTTGTGTCAACTGTCCTTACTTCACTGTATGCCCATAAAAAGTAAGATGAGAAAAATATATCTTTAAAAAGGATCGGAAGACCTATCTGGTAAATGCATGTATGTAATTACTCTCAATCTTCTACCGTTCCAAATAAAACGACTTCCCCATATCTTCTAGAAGCGTAGAATTTTCATAAAAATGACAAGAACAAGCGAAGGAAATTCTTTAAATCTTTTCGTTGTTTTGTAATTGATGGAATCATTCAGCTTTTACATAACGTCTAGATCAGAAAAACTGACATTATGCTACTTCATTTTTGAAAATCGGTCAACGATGGTGGAATTATGAACCAAAAAATGCCGATTTAGATACTGAACATGGATAAACCATTTTTTGAAGAGGTCACGATGTTTTAAAATTATCAGCTTGCCTTTTTTATTCTAATCGTCATGTTATACTGTAGGCTAACAACATTTTAGGGGTCTCAATAACTTGAAAATTGGCAAGGCCCATTTTTTGAGCACTTCAAATGTGGTTCATCAATAATGATATACGTATAGCATTTGTGTATCGGGGGCTTTCAAATTCTACATATTTTAAATTTGAGTAAGGTATATACAAATGCGCGGGAGGCAAATACCTTTTTTCATTTATCTCGTAAACAGACGTGAACAGAGACCATTAAAGGCTTAGACTGGAAGACATTTTGCTACATTACAGAACGCGCACTATATTTACACCTCTACGGCATGTCTCATATTTATATGGACTTACTACATATTACTGCTTTTGGTTTCGACTTAGTCATATGAAAACGTCATTTATGTTGTTATCTTCACGGTACCATGAGTTTGGATCGATATAATGTTTGTAACTATTCCTTACAAGATTTATACTTCTTTCACGACTTGAATGTAACGCAATGCATCAGCTAGTTTATTGCTCCTTCGTTTTACAACTCTTTTGGTTTTCTACGAACCATTCTATACTATAGTCTTGGGATACATATTGTAATTACCATCTTACTTTGATTTGATACCATACAAATGCTTTGCAAGACGAAACTGACGCTACAGTATCAGACAAACCCTAGCTGCGTCACGCTTCTAGCGCGGTTTTTGTAGGGGTGTGGTTGACGGCTATCTATCTTTTTATTTTAGTAGCATTCATACCCAGTAATTCTACAACTCTATGAGACACAGTACACTAGTCATAGATGTCCTCGTATATTTACCATTAAAGCTTGGAAATATCTTCAACTGTCGCGTGTTGATACGTGCGACGTGGTCCAGCTGACGTCGTGCGTCGCTACCCTGCTGCTGTGGTCAGTATCTTGTAAAAGTCAATATCATGTGCGTACGCAGAAATTTCTCTCGGAGGGAAGAGGATGATTTTTTCTCAGAAGGGCTAACCTGTGTCGAATTAATCCTTTACGAAATGGTGTCAGCGTTACGTGAAACGTACAGAATCAACACCATTTTTTGGTTTTATGATCTGTCCCGAAGGGCCAACCACAATTATGCATATGAAGAAATCTTCAAAATAAGGTAACTAAACATAGTTGTTAGGCAAAAAGTATCAATGACTATACATGGCATTTTTGTTCCTGAAAATAGCTCAAACAAGTTGATCGCATCTTTGAATTTTTAAATCATATGTATTTTAAACCTTGGAAATAACAGCCAAATGCTAAAATAGAAAAAAAAGATATCTAATGCGAGGCCAAAATGTACGCATGTCACATGCACTCGCTAGAGTTTGAGTGGCGTATCTCCCCTTTCTCTGTATCTCCCTATACTCCCACGGTACCCACTGGTGTTTGGGCCTTAGGCTTTTGTGGTGGTTGAAGTATAAAAAAGAGAGAGGATTCACGATATCAAGATTTGAGCAAAACGGCCTCAGGTCACTTGTATATTTCCTTAATTTCAAGCCCCATTTCATAGGAGCCACTTCAGCATCGGAGTATTCGAACTATCTCAAGTAATATACCGAAAGCACGTTAACTACCGTCCGATAAATCCGATCTAAACGGTGGAGTTCCCCTCCCCCCTTTTCAATTTCCCAAGTTAACCTGAAGATTGCCGGCGCCCAATAAGATGTTTAACATAGTTGTTGATCGGTCGAGGGTGGCTGGAAGTAGGGAGTTGCGATACTTCCAGCAGCACAGAGGCCCGCGAAGACGCTGAGTGGCGCAACTCCTTCTGACTAGCCGTTGTGCTGCCGACCGGGAAAGTTTATGCGGTTGACCCTGCCAGCGGAGAGTTTCATCTAGATACATGCAAAACTCCTTTGGAGAGCCGGCGACTCCCCCTGTTCGACCCCTGGCTGGCCTCTTCACTAAATCGCCTTATAGCGCAGTCATGCTATGTAAGGTAATTTCTTGGACGAGTGAGAGGGATAAAGGAATCTAAATGAGAAACTAAAAATGTCGTCAAGTAGGTTGACTCTGCAAAATTTTGCTACGAACATGTGTAATGAAAAATTATATGGATCAACGATTGAAATGTGCATATTTACCATGCTTTTATGTACAATTTGGGGGCTCATTAGGATTTTGCCCCCTAAGAAAGTATGCACTACAAAAAGTGTAGGTGGCAACTACGCTTTCACACAAAGTTACCTCTTGCCTCCCCCTGAGAAAAATTCCTGTTGGCACACATGATCAAAACTATTACATTTCGCGTATATGAAGGTCGACAGTCCACACCCGCAGCAGTCGATCAGCGATGGTCGCCTGGGTCGCATATTATGCATCGGCTCATCTGGGTTTAAAGGATAAATGTTCGGGAAAATCTGAGATGATTGAAATATGTCTAATAGGTGCGGCTGGAGGTGTATGAGTATACCAACGTAAAAAAATTAATTATTACAAGCCCTAACCCCAAATTTTAACCTCTACAATTTTTTTTTTCAGGAAATGATCACGTGCATCTGAAACCTCAAAAAATGAAGTTTGATGGATTTGTATATTATTCCTTGTTTTTGCCGTAACTCCTCCGTCATTGGATCGATTTCTAAAACTATAAATCTTTTTAGTCATTTGTATAGTGGACACCTTGTGTGAAAATTTCATCAAAATCCGAACGGAACTTTCCAAGTTTTAGCGGAGTCAAAGATCAGCGGACACATTGACAGACAGACCGAGGAAAATGCGTGACATTGTTTTTAATAATGTCATCTGACAGTGTCCAGTGAATTGCGCGGCAACCGTATACGCGACGAAGTGAGAAGAGGTCGCGTTCGGCGTGCAGGTTAAATAGTCACATTGGAACGTTGGAGCAAAGCGCAATGAGCGTTTGCAGTCCAGGTTTACTTTAAGAGTGGGGATTCATACGCAGCTGCCCTTCGGAAATTTTGCACACGATACAACTTTCGCCGACCAAGAGATGTCAAAAGTAAGAACCTATTGAAAAATGTGCGGCGAGTAAGTTATTCGGTCATTGCAAATCCTCGGCGTTCTGCACGGAAGCATTCCGCTACTTTGGGATTCCCTAGGTTCAAACTGCATGGCATAATGAAAAAAAATGGTTTTTCATTCTTATAAAATCCAATCAGTCCATGTTTTAAAGGAAAGTGATCGCATATTATGGAAATCTTGTGCTGAACTGATGGTGAAACTTTTTCCTACGCAGCGCAGACTCGAGAACGTTGTTTTCAGTGACCAGGACCATTTTTACTTAGACAGTTATGTGAATAAGCAAAATTGCAGATATTGGGCATCAACGAACTCAAAAGAGAAAGATCAACAACAGCTAGTCCAAAGGTGACTGTTTGGTGAGCCATATCGTCTAGCAGTATTATTGGGCCGTATTTCTTTGAAGATGATAACGGTCATGGATTGACTGTCAATTCCGACCGATAGAAGGAGATGATTGACACTTTTTTGATCCTATTGTAAGAACAGAACGTCGATTTAACAGAAACACATGTAGCCACTGCTCATGCTTCCAGAGAATCGATGGGCACTGCGAAAGCACTTTTTCCTCAAAAGGTTATATCGAAGTTTGAAGACATTAAGTTGCCTCATAGGTCACCCGACATCACGCCATGCGATTATTTTTTGTGGGGTTCTGAAGTCAAATGTATATTCCAATAATCCACTGGAGCAGCTTAAAGACAACATTCGACGAGAAATAAACAACATCACTCCGGAACTCTGCAAAAGGATGTTTCAGAATTTGCGCGCGCGATTAGAGGTGTGTGTGCGAAGATGGCGAATATGATGGACGGATATTTAAGAAATAAAACCCGCCGAGTTTACGGACATGTTGATAGTAATAAATATTTTCTTTTCATCAAGTTTGTATTTTTTTCTTAAATCAAATGGTGAACTTTCCCACTGGACACCCTGTATAAACATCTCATTTTCGAAATTGTTCGCGAGAACAATACTTCTTCACCAGTGGCGCGGGAAGTAAAAACATGAATAGCTACAATAGACGTAAGTAAATACATACACAGTCTTTCATTTTGTTAATCAAATCCCAAGAGCTCTTTATTCAGCATACAGAGTACCACAAGAGCTGAAAGCCTGTCAAAAATCAGGTAGGTACGTTGCGTCTGACGATTTTTGTCAATTCTACCACAAACTGTTTATTAGTACACTCCCAAGTTGCACCCTCTTTTATCAGGACGACGTATTGAACAGAAATTTTTTGTCGTTAAAATGAAATCTTTGAAACACGTAAAATGTATTTTTATTATATATATATATATATAGATATATTAGCTCTTGATTTTGAACATTTGAAAACCGGTAAAAAATGTCGGTTTAAAATCCAAAAATACGTTTTTACTGGGATAACACGGAAGAAATACTGTTTTCTTTTTTGTGTCTTAAAATTTGATTCACTGCTACTAAACTGTACACTATTTGTAATCAATTCCACGTTACATGTGCTCGCATGTATAATTCTTCAGTAATTCCCGCACATTGCCCCGAAAACGCTAGGAGACCTCGCCAACGTGAATATTACCCCAGAACCGTAGTCCCATTGCCTTGGTTGAGAGTTGCATTCTTCATGCACCCGAACTGCGAGAAATAGTACTAAACACCTCAAGGGTAAAAAAAATGTAAGCAAAAAACTTATGGTCGACCAGTCGCTTTGAAGGACATCAGTTATATATTTTCTTCAAGGATATTCAACCAAATTGAGTCACAATCTACAGATCAATTGGAGAGACGATTATTTAATTTTACATTGGCCTCCCTATTAGAATTGTTGTCCTCATTGTGCGATATTGAAACATCCTCCCATTTTACCCTAGGCTCTTTTCTCGTATGTTTTCTGAGTGCTGATGTTGAAGATTTCCCCTTTGCTACATAGCCTTTATGTTCCTTAATTCTACATTTAACTGTCTTGACTTTGCAGCAATGCAGCACTTACTTTATATATCGAATTTTTGTATTTACATCTTGTTTTTACGGAAATGCCAACTAATTTTTTCTATTTCTTCATTCAACATTTTACTGGATCAATAAATCAATATCAAATGAGTAATTAAAATTCCAATAAATGTAACAGGACATCCATACTTTCTCGTCTACAATATCAGTAGGGATTATCTTGTCTAAAAGGACTGGACTGCGGGTCCGTAATGCTGTGCAATATAAACGGGTCTTGCATCTGGACGTTGTATACGACTTGCATTTTTGGGATTATCTGGCCGATATCGGTAGAGTTCTTTTCAATATTCCGCCGTCGGTACATATGTTCCTTTTAAAATATGCGTCCTGGAAAAGCGGCTGTTTTCTTTATGAACGTCCGCAGATTGCGCATCTTAGGACAAGGATAAAGGTGATGTTCCAAACTGGACCCGGTCGGATATGAACGACATATACGGAAGTTATGGGCATGTTTTATTAAATCTCTGGTCAATGGGTCTGAGGAGATTTGGTATATTTGGAGATTCGGGGAGGGGAGAAATATAACGATGAAAGTAAGATTATCTATGGACTCAAGTAGGTATTTCAGTGATCAGAGTTGCGTGTATGTTTGCTTGGAGTCCTAGTGGTTTTGAGAGAGTTCAAGGCGACTAAAATGGGGTCAAGTTTTGAAGTGTTGATGCCGTACCTTTGAGTCAATTCTGAGGTGATCGATATACTTTGTCTAGTTTCAATGTGAAATAAGGTCATCGGACATCAACTAATGGTGGTTCTAAATGGGCAGTATTTTCATAGTCCAGCTGTACCTCTTCGGATTTCCGACCTATTTTCATGTAGTGTTGTTCGATTGCCAATTATTGGAATCTTACCTAATGTGATGTATGTTATATAATGTAAGCTATCACTATGCGTACAATTTCGTCAGTCATTCTTGCCTGATTTGTAGCCCTTCTAATGAGAAACTCTGACCAGGTTTGTGTCTACATTCCAGACAATATTTCCAAGATATAATCTAGATGTAGCTGATACATCCGAGATATCTGGCCGGGAGAGAAATATTGCTCGTCAAGTTAATGATTCCAAAGAATGTGGGTTCGTTATTTCCCCAGGATTGTCATATTGCCAAGATATAGTCTACATATAGCTTGGATTTCGGTCTGAGCATAGTACGGAGGTACAGGCGGTTAGGCTGGTGGAACGAGTAACCTGAGGATTCACCTTTAATGTCTCAAAAACATTTGACAAAGTGTGGTAGGCAAGTCTCCTGTATAAACTAGTCCAAATGGGCTTCCCTTTTTGGCTTCTAAGCCTACTTAAATCCTTCCTGGAGTGTAGAAATTTGGGATCAAAATTGCCAATCATCCATGACGTCCGAGCCCCAGCAACTGTGAAGTCTATGCTAATGATACCGCATTGATGGCTCAAAAACGCGAGCAATCTGTTGTACTAAAAGACGTCGCGGCACCCCGTCTGGGATTCCATTAAATGGAGTTCGAATACCATCAGTCTATTCTCCAATTCATAGCCAGTCTGTAACTTAAGAAGTACTGCTCAGATTTGGATGAAATTGTTACACAAGGTCATTTCTTTGCCAAGGACGAAAAAGCTTAGTAGAAATCGGTTCAGTGGCGACGGAGCTAGGAGTAAAAACACTAAAAAAATAAAAATCAAATCTCGTATTTTGACGTTCCAAAGGCTCCTTATCATTTTCAGAAACTTTTATGTCGGTGTTTAAAATTAGGAGTTGACGGTTGTAACGGGTAGGAGAAGACAGCTCAATTTTTTGATGTTATTATATTTATACTCTCTCAACCCCGGTAACTCTACGCCCCTGTTAGCTATATTTCACGCATTTTCTTCGTACATGTCTTTAAAAACGCGTCTCCTTTCACTAACTGGAAAAAAAATTACATTATAATATGTAATGCTTAATAATGAACGGCTCGACAAAATATTTTTGTATGCGCATGTACCCCATTCCGCACATGTCTAACGTTGTCACCCTTGTCGCGATATTGCCTTTGGTCCCTCCGACCCTGCCCTAATAAGAAGGTTGCCGGTGGCCGAGAAGGAATTCTTGGTCCTGTAGGGCCCGAGGGCCTCTCTCGGGCTGCGGTCGCCGGAACATCCATTCCTCCTTCGCTACTCTCCTGACAACAACTTCCAACAGCCAGCGCAGCCTTTGTTAACGTGCAAGTTCGCAGCTCATGATCTATGTTGCTATTACGTTCAAACATCTTCGGATTGTTGAGAATTGTAATGTATTATCTGGTGCTGAGAAGCCTCAGGGAGGAAACGGGTTGCTGGCCCTCCACTACTTGAATGTTGGGTCTGTTATGGAGCAGCGACACTCGTATGGAAATTAATGAACTCCCCGCGGCGAAGTTTTAGTACGGTATGTTCTTAGAGGAGATTTATGGAGACTACTTGGACTTTCGCTTATAACATTAGTTGCGTGAGTTTACTTTTACCTAAATTCGCTCACAACCTGCACAGCGCATAGTTCTAGGCGATGAGCTCTTGCAACGTTTGTCAAGTTTGATCCTTTTGTTTTTAAATCGTTAAGTGAATGTTCCCTCAAACCTATCTGTTACAGTTTAAATACTTGTGTGTTTTACAAAAAAGGTAGTTGTGAAGAACACAGTTCTACAATTACAGGAAAGTCATTTCACAACCTAGACTGAAATTCAGCTTTAATTAGGAATCTTCCCTCTTTTTTATATTATGTAAAATGTATACAATCTTATTCATTTGAAATTTATATTATATTATTTATTATATTTTTCATTTATTTTCTGCGCATTCCTTTTTCAAAATCTTCGCTGTGAATAACATTCTGATTCAGTTTCTTGCATAGTCTTCTTCAAAAAGAACCGCTTTTAACGAATCTGTATCAAACCTAAAATTGCGTTGAACAATTTTGAAAACTTCCATAAACTGTTTTTGTCCACTGCGGACAGGGCTTTGTCGAGTTTTTTTGGTCTCAATGGGAAAGTTCTTCTGCACTTTCCTCTCAAGTTGTATCAAACCTAAAATTGCGTTGAACAATTTTGAAAACTTCCATAAACTGTTTTTGTCCACTGCGGACAGGGCTTTGTCGAGTTTTTTGGGTCTCAATGGGAAAGTTCTTCTGCGCTTTCCTCTCAAGTTGACAGTTTTTGAGAGTCTTCTAATATTTGTAAAAGTCAAAAATATGCCATTTTCGACCCAAAAGAAAATGAAGCGATAATTTTACTGTCGCCATAGCTCTTAAATATTCTTCGAACATCCATTAACAAAATCCTATAGCATTTTAGGGGATATTGGCCGCGGCGCCCCTGAAATGCTTCGGGGTGTTGTTAAAAAATGTTTAAAAAACCTTAGCTACATTAGAATTTTGTTTTTCAACGTCAAAAATGTCATAATTTGCACTTTTTCAACATTCTATGGCTAGTATCTCGAAAAGTATCAACTTAAGAGAAAAATTCATTCGTTTTTTGTTTTGAATAACTCAATCAACCTGGAAACAATGCGCCTGGAGCAAAGAAACAATTTTTTAAATTCATGCAAAGCATTAAAAAATATTGACGCAATATAAAGCATTGTAAAAACTATGCAGATAAACCAAGTTAGAATATTTTCCCGTGCTGGTGCGAAAATACTTCTAATATACAATAAATTATAATAATAAATACAATTCAAAACAATTTAAGTCAATCAGTTCAAAACAGTATTCGGTATTCGAGTGTTGAGGCTTCGCCTTCTTGTTTGGTGAGGTATAAAAAACAGAAACACTCGTTATATTCCAACTGGGATTCTTAATAGTGAGGAAGTGTGCAGAAAAATATGGTTGCATGATCTTCTATGGATATTCCTGTTGAATGACCTTGACGGCCCTACGCAATACAGTGATGAGGATGTTTGCTATAGCCAATCTCAATTAGACAAAGCAGTCGGATTTTACCTATTTTAGAAATCTGAGAGTAACATTGAAAGGTACATTTTTCAATGTGATGTCATTATCTTGAGCGGAATTTAAGTAGTTTCTTCAATAGATTCTAAAATAAATGGTAGGTGATTTTTTGTTAACAACGCTGGATGGAATTTTATGAATTTGTCTTCAAAACAGTATTGTGGTCTAAATGAGCCACTAATGCACTACTTACAGGAAAAAAGCACAACGACCGCGCAAACTTGATGGTTTGGCTACACTATCAAAAGTTAAGTGCGAGTCTAGGCAGCAGCGGAGTGATAGACTCTTCGGTCTTCTGATCAGTCTCCGAGCGTTGCGCGAGTTCGAATGCCATACCAAAAGAAATGGCTATGGATTTTGTGATTGTCCGTAGGTGGTAGACGAAAGCGGAGGTACCACACGGCAGATCTCGTAGGCGGGGCCAGGATGTGTGCATGTTGCATGCACACGTGTTACCTCTCCAGAGTCCGTGTGGCGTCCTCCCTTTCACCTGTTTCCCCCTATATCCCCACGGAACCTTATGGGTCTTTAGGCCTCAGGCCTTCGTGGTAGTTGGAGTACAAAAAAAATAATTCGTTTTTTAGTTCCTACGCCACTGAGACTAACAATTTTTTGGTATTAGTATATTCATTCGCTCCCAAACCCGGTAATTCTATGCATCTATTAACCATATTTCACACATCATATATCTCCTTGTACATTTGCTTTTACAGCTTAGAATGATAGAGAAATGTTTTCAATCTAAGCTCATCGCCTGACGTACCGGTTCGTCTGACTAATCTATCCATACTGCAGCGCACAAAACATATACACGGAATAAACGATAACTCACTGGAACGGTGCTGCCGGGTAGATGTCGGAAGGAACAACTTTGCCAAGTAGGCAGTAACTATCGGTAGAGCAGGGAAAGCGCGTCTGCGCACTAGTAATATGGGCAGGTTGATCCGGTTAATTTCCCTGTTGTACATGTTCGTAACTGATTTGTTTCTCAGAGAATTTACATTGAGCTGAACCTAATACTTCATTAACTTATAACGGCGGTACGTAGGAATTGCAGAGTCAACCTACTTGATGCCATTTTTTTCTTGAATTTCACAGAAATAGAAATACCTCATGGGTTATTGGACTTCGAATAACACACATAGGGATAACTCGATAAGTATTGAGATTCGCTATCTTCCGAATTCGATTGATCTACCTATAATTTTACAAGCCGTTAGGACTTATTACAAAGAGCAATAACAGGGTAGTTTTCGATGCTGCATCATTAGAACTTTATCCCCTCCTAAGGGGACGGGCAACTGCCGGACGTTGTTTATGATGCATGTGGGCGACTTACTCATACCCTGGATGCTAATTGGATCATATTCCATTTTCATTAAGCTAACTGAAAAGTTAAGATCAGCGCGCATCGTATATCATGATGACCATAAAAACTCACACCGTACCTCCGATCAGTTTAATTGAATTTGTTTTTGATGGGGGTCTAACTGAGTTATAAATCACCTATAAGCATTTCCTAGCTCACATATAAAACAAGGGCATTAAGTGTCACTTTATGCAACGCTAGTGATAACAGTGGTGGGGAGGCGAAGTATGCCAATTAGGACACATTTGATCCTTTCTGGTGACCCCGTAGTACCAACATATGCTTATATATACTGAATATTGTAACCAACTCCAGCGAAGCGATGCACCTATTTGAGCTTACACCGATGTGGTGTATACATAATACAAACACATCCATAGCTCGACATCTAACTTCCGAAGCTGGGATTTAAATCCCAGAGTCTTCCAGCCATATAACCATAACCTCACTAACGTAACTTACGCTTTATCTGAACCAACAGCTCTTAAAGATACTCAAATTATTTATCCGTCATAGTTTACGTGTTTTTTAATTTCAGATTGCTAGATGGCATCAAGCAGATCTCGTTTTATACGAGGCGGTAGGCGTTTGAAATTTAGCACACTGATTAGATTCCAAAAATATGAGGCGACAAATATCAGAAAAATATCAGGAGTAATTTTGAACTTCAAGAAAGCTGTTAGATTCAGATTCGTTAACATTTCATGCTTATAAATACCACCAAAGAGAAGAAACTGAGAGTCAGAGCTTCAAAACTATCATCTTTCACTAGCAAACATCGCAAGAATAAGCTTCCTAACAGAGAAAAGATTCCTTTAAAATCACTTTCCTCGAGCTAAGATAAAAGGAATTACCCTCAAATATTGTTCTACATTTCGACTAGAAGGTAGAAGCTTTAGAAGGTCCCATGATCATCTAGAAGGTTTACTTGCAAAGAGCCAGCAGGCCATATGTGAAGCTCACTTTGACATATTATTTGACAATCTCCGTACGTTCCTATTAAAAAATGCCCAAGCAACTACAGTCAAGTTTCTGAATGTTGAACAATAACGATAAGTATGTAGTGACCCAGGTGCGAAGTCATTTTGAAGATTTTTGTAAATTAGCAAGTTTGAGACATATTTTTGATAAAAATATTTTATTTTAAATAAATACTACTTGGTTTGAAATAAACAGATATTTGCAGTGAAGGTGCATTGTTACAGTGAAACGGAGCTTCGACTTCTTTTTATCTCTGGTTGCTAGCAACACTGACTGAAGGGTTGACTGCACAAGTCCCGGTATCAAGAAAATCTGCGCTCCTCTGATTCCTAAAGCTCATGTGGCGTAAAACTCCTCCTGGCAATCGTTGTTCGCCACAGAGCCACGGATGTCCGTTTCGTCTTACATAGTCCAGTGAAACTATACTCTGCGACACTTAAAAGGAACCAGTACACTATTTTTATTATCGAAGATATGAAACAGAATATTTATACAAAAAGTAGTAGAGGGCAGTCTTGGCTGACTAGCTAAGATGCAAAATATAAATTGTCGGGGATGCATCCAAAAAGAACGACGAGCTTTCGAAAATGTTCATTTGCTTAAGCAAAATTTTGAATTATGTATTGTTATTTTATCATATATCGGTTTTCTTCATCAAGACATACTTCAAAGAACCTAACCTACCTATGACCTAACCAATTAGTTTACAGCATGACCTGCCAACCAACTGTCAGGATCCACTGTTAGAGGCAAATTAAATTCAACATACGCCACTGCCCTTTTGTTCTCTCAACTTCCTTGGTGCCCATGAGGCCTGTTTACCATCCCCACTTCGACTTTCCTGCAAGCGGCCTGATCCTTGTACAGTATAAACAAACCTAAGCGCAGCATAATGTAAACTTCCAGCAAATTGTAGCATTTTAAAGGTACTTACCGTACTAACATCTCATCGCGACCATTTCTCTACTGCTATAGAAATCTGCCATTTTCTGTTTTTTCGAATCCGATTTACAAACATACATCTTGGTTTAGATATATGGCTCGCTTGCTTAGGTTGTCTACTGACGTCTTTTCACCTTGCTGGAGGCAGGGTAGTCTTGACAGGAATCATCTAGCTGCGTTAACATAGCAACGTTTTTAAAATAACCCGGTTAAATTTGGCATGTCTGACCAAATTTCGTATTTTAATCTTAGATCGCCGAATTTTATCGGACCTAGCACAACGTAACGCGACGCGTTTAACTTCTCCAATCATTCTTGTCTGATTTTGTAGCCCTTCTAAGAGATTCTGACAAATGCATATGTCTACCCATTGCAGACAATATTGCCAAGTCATAGCCGAGATATAGCTGCTATAGCCGATAAATATAACTTGACCGTATGCTGCAGTATGGTCATGATGACTACATTGTATTTGTATCATATTATAGTTATAGTCAAATAGTGCTAAAAAGTATTGCTGGTTTACATGCTCCAACATATCTCGGTTATCTTTTCACTTTGCTACACAAGATTGATACGCTGTGTAAAGTACAGTCCCAAAATTCAAATGTAGACATTATTTCTTCCAATATTGCCCTTCTTCACCTAATAAAGTGTGAGAGTTTAAATCGACTGTACTCTGTAGATAAATTACATTACTCGCTTTCTTTAACTTTATTGGAGGTCGAACCATTTACTTACTGACCGCAAGACGATGTTCCTTCTTTCCACAATTAAAGTTTATCATGCAAAAACCGGCGACCGGCGAGTTATAGACCGTGCACTTTCCAAGTGTTGAAAACGACCCAAAAATACATTCCACTTTATGCTCAACGTATTTCTGCTGTATGTTTATTCCATTCTTTCTTTTTCTGCCAACGCCACCGAGAAGAGAATATATTATCTCGGAAGTAACTGTCATCTTCTGCTTCGGTTTTTTCGAGCAAAAACACTAAGCAGCATTCTATAGGTGCTGGGAAAGAGGTAGAAAAACCATTTGTGGGGCATAAGTCACAAACACGGTGTAATTCTTAGGAGCAGCAAATTATCGTATGGTGTCCTAATAGACAGTGAGCTTTCACACTCTCCGAGCAATGGTTGCACTTAGAGGCAAGAAATTGTTGATCCATAGGATATTGAGTATTGAAGCAGTAAGTTGGCAGATCGCAGTCTATGCTTTCATTATTTTTTACATTTTTTAAATTGTAAAAAACTCAAAAAGAATCATTCTAGTTAATGCTCATCTCATCATGATTTAGGTTGTGCATTGCTTAGATGAAAAAAACAATCGCCATGCCATGACTACGTGCTAAGTAATTACAAGGCGAGACGAAATGTGTGTGATATCGAGGATGTTCCGAAAAGGTGGGGCAATTATCACTGATCAACAGCCAAAAAATATCCTAAATAAAATCAACAAAATATTACTATTTTTAATGTGCTAAAACCGGAATGAAGCTTATTTTCAATATTAGTTCAAGTTTTAGAGATACGGTAATTATATGTGTTCCTGCTGTGACAGTGTTAATATACTGTAATTCACAAGAATGCACGTGCTACATTTTGATATTCGGCAAGGAAAGATGATGTAATCGGCATGATTGTGTTACGTTATACATACGTGTACATTATATTGTTTTATATTAGCCATTTTTTCCTCAGTTGGCTGACAGCGTTCATGCAAGATGTCTCGAAAGTGTGTAAACAATCCAGATCAGTTTTGTTACGTGTGTGGTGATGTGACTTTTGCGTCTCAGAGACGATCTGTTACTCCACTAATAAAAAGGCATATCAGCTTTATTTCGGTTGTAAACTAGGTGATCAAGACAAACAGTGGGCACCCCACATCTGCTGTAATACATGTGCTTCAAGTCTGAGGAGCTGGTTAAATGGCAAAAAACGGTCTATGCGCTTTGCTGTCCCAATGGTTTGGAGAGAGCCTACAAATCATATTAATGATTGTTACTTTTGCTTGGTACCTTGTGTTGGACAAGCCACAGGTATGTCCAAGAAAAAAAAATCGGTTATTAACTACCCAAACATACCACCTGCGATGAGACCTGTGCTCACAGTGACGAAAATCCTATTCCAAAACCCCCAGAATCCTACACTTGCGAATCAGAAAACGAATCAGATCATGGCGATCGACTGATTCGTCAGGAAGAAGATATGCCATCAACGTCAAGAGATCCTGATTTTATACCGAGCACGTCATGCCACCAACCGCACAAAATAACACAGTCAGAATTAAATGATCTTGTAAGAGATTTAGAACTTCCAAAATGTAAGGCAGAGTTACTTGGATCAAGACTGCAGCAGTGGAACTTGTTAGAAGACTTAGAACCATTTTTCAATATGGAGAATAACTTGGTTTTCTGCAGTAACATTAACGGCTTACTGGCGGCTTTAAATATAAACTATAACCCAGAAGAATGGAGATTGTTTATAGACAGTTCACATGAAAGAATCATATGACAATATGAAGTACCTATTGACATGCATAAAATACGATGAGCACCAATGGCATATTTGTGGCGATTTGAAAGTTGTTGCACTTTTACTTGGGCTGCAGCTAGGCTACACAAAGTTTTGCTGTTTTTTGTGTGAATGGGACAGTTGGGCAAAGGCACTTCATTACACCAGACAAAACTGGCCTGTTCGTCAATTCCTAGAGGAAGGTCAAAAAAATGTACAGCATATGCCATTAGTAGATTCGAAAAAAAAATTTATTACCACCACTGCATATCAAGTTGGGCCTAATGAAAAACTTTGTCAAGGCATTAGATAGAGATGGGTCAGCTTTTCAATACCTGCGTCAGAAATTTCCAAGACTAAGTAAGGCAAAGGTTAAAGAAGGTATTTTTGTAGGGCCACAGATTCGAAATATTTTAAAACATACACAGTTTGAAAACACTTTAACAGGTATTGAAAAAACTGCTTGGAATGATTTCCGTCTGGTGGTCACTAATTTCTTGGGAAATAGAAAAGCTGACAACTATAAAACCCTTCTCAAAAATATGCTGTCATCGTATCAAAAGATGGGCTGTAATATGTCTCTTAAGATACATTTCCTACACTTACACCTGGACTTTTTTCCTGACAATTGCGGAGCCGTAAGTGATGAGCACGGCGAACGTTTTCATCAGGATATTTCAACAATGGAAAAAAGGTACCAGGGAAAGTGGAATCCTTCCATGCTTGCAGACTACTGTTGGACTCTTGGTAGAGATGCTCCAGAAACGATCCATAAAAGAACAGCAAAAAGACAGCGCATATAGTGATTCTTATAAGTATATAAATCTTGTTACTTTTTTAATATATCCTTAAAAATAAAAAGTTTTTTTTCTAAACCGCAACTAATTTTTTTATTTCATTGTCATTTTTGGATTCAGCGCCCCTAAAATTAACAAAGAAGTGCACTTTTCCCACAAGATGCAATTAAAAAACTAAAATTTGTTGTCCAGTGATTCAAGGGATGATTATTTAAAATACTCTAAAACTATTTTTTTTTTGAAATATATAACTTTGTTAATCAAACACCTGAAACTTATCCTTTAGTTTCATGCTGACAATCCTCCGTGTTTGTGTGGCCGCTATATGAAACCACAACGGTGGCCTTTTTCAAGTACAATTGACAAATCTGACTATATATTGTGTTAATCTGTCTTCCAGGTAACACTAAGTTCGTTTTTTTTTTCATTTTCACATTCCTATACAGTGTGTTACTACAATAGTCTGACCCTGTAACATGCTGAGATTACGCAAGGCCATCATTGTAATTTATAGATGGCACCGCGAAAACTCAGCAAAGCCAGCAAACCACCTGGACGTACAGCTACGTGCGAGCATGAGGTTAGATGATAAACCGTCAAACCAGATACATTACCATCATCCATCGTTCCGATTAGATGTCGAAGTACTATTTCTTGCATTTCGGATCCATAAACTATACACATGCAGCACTTGTAGACAAATATTACATAACTGGTAATCGGTGTATTACGACTTTGGAAGGTTTTCGTGGTTTTCGAGGACTTTTGTCATCTTCGAGACATTTTTGATAGATAGAGTTCTCTTCAGCTAACAATCCATTTCTTTCTCGTCGAGTACTTTACATCGAAACGGCTCGTATGATATTCAGGGGTTATCAAGTCACTTCTACTCAGAGATACTTCCCTTATAGCTCGGCTAAGGTGGTGGTATGCCTCTGGCCAGTTCACTAAAGGTTCTATAGCCCCAGCTCCACAGTCGATATGGAATTCCCTTTGCCCTTATGCAGATCATTAGCTTCAGAGGAGGAAAGTTCAATTACGCTCAAATGGCTTTTCCACCAGAGCAAGAGAAATGCTTGATCTTGTTGGGTTTTAGACTTGACCAGGTTTCAGCGAGGCAACTGTAAATACAGACCCAAGACCAAGTTCAGGTTTGCCTCCGCGTAACAAACGGTATTCTCTACCGAGTGTACTCAAACTTGCTCTGCTACGCGCTGCCAGAATACATCTGCTCACCTCTAGCCAGCTGCGATTAAACCGCTGAGCTACAACTCTCCTCGGGAGAAACAGCTCACAAGGCGGTTATGCTTCGCGAGACAATTCGATGTTACATTGCAATCAAGTGATAGTGGTACCTTTGTGTTGCGTGAAGTTTTATCCATTCCCGATGCAACTGTTCACGAACGAATCTTGAATTGATGTGTTTCCCTGGCAACGCCGTACCCAGTCCAGTGGTTTGTTCTATTTTATGCTAAAAACTCACAGCAGAGCGAATACATTCGGACAGGCTGTAGCTGGCAGCATGTAGCGGAGCGAGTTTGGTTTGAGTACACTCGGTGGTGTTGACCAAATTTTACGCAAAACTATCGACATGTCAATAGGTCAATCTACTAAGCCCCACATTTTGAAATCAAGTTTGCAAAAACCTGGACGCCCTCTGCCTCTTCGTCCCCAAACAAAATAAAGCGCTGGTGCCCGAACGGCGGCCGGATAGAGTAAATTCCAATTAGCGCTGAGGTAAATTACGTGTGTAACAATTTTATTCGACTACATCGTTTACCGTCGCGTCGAGTTGGTGTGTGTTTTTTTTTGTGCGTGCGACGCGAATAATTCACCTTGACGCGGTGCGGCACCGGCGGTAGCCGACCGTTAAACGGACGCGGATTTGATAAACGCCGGTGATGGAGTGCCTGGATAAACATAGCCGTGACATATGATCTCAACGTCCCTTCTCATACCCGATTCACGACTGGTAAAAAATTCTTGGTTTTGATTTTTGATTGTATTTCCCAGATAATTATTTTCTCGACATCTCGCCAATGCAGGTATGCACTGTGTCACGCACCCAAACATAGGCGATATCCTTGTCGCGTGACACAATACAACTCTTCATAGCTTGTCAGCCCTCCTCTCATCTATTGCGTCTAATTCCTGCAGGAGTTCAGTCACTGTTTCTCAGACAATCTCACTGATCCACGTCCCTCCATTTTCTTCCAGTCCTGACTTTAGGAGTATATCCAAGATACGTAACATCCCAATTTGTACCGAAACAGCTAAATTTGATCAGAAGGACCTTTCCATACATAAGTATCAATCAGGAGCTGTGTTGAAACAAGACCACAGTCAGACTTCAGCCTCCGAATTGGACTCCTGTTGTTTTTTCTCGTAGTCAAAGCTGAAGAGATCCATCAAAGGACAAAGATTTGTAACGATCGAGGAGATAAAAACTGTACCGGTGGAAGAGCTATGCCAAAAATCCGTAATGGTTCGTGGACTGCTAAAAAAACGCTCACACGAGTGCATAATAACTGAAAACTTACCTTCATTTAAGTTTGAATGTTCAAAGCTGAATGCGTCGTCTTACTGAAGAGATGTGCAGCGGAGCTTCGACAAGTTCTCCCGCTTCTCTTCCAGGTATCTTACGAGTACGGCTCTTTCACAGAAAACGAAATTTTTTCTCATGCAGCCTATAAAAAATGGATCTGATACTGACCCCTAGAACTACAGACCTATAGCTCTGCTTTCTGCTATAAGGATCACCTCGATCACGAGAGGTGCATACATCGGGAGCTTCTGGAGTATCTTAAACGCCACGACTTGATTAGTGACAGGCTATATAGCTTCTGGCACCAGCGATCCTCAGAAGGACCTACTAGCTTACGTCACGCAACTATGAAGTAAACTCCAACATTATGGTGAGGCTCTTGCATTGCTCTTGATATCATGAAAGCGTTGGAGCATTTGTGGCCTTCTGCCCTCTGGATTACACCATATATCTCGATATTTTATCGCCTGTCAAATATTCCAAATTGCCCTCTTTCCTGCCTTCATGAGTCGTACGAGGAGAAAAGTAGGTACACGTACATTAATCCAATTCACTCCAAAGTTTACTTCTGCGAGAATAGCCTTAATTATTACACTGTATAAAAGTGTCATAATTAAAATTTATCCACATTACTTTATAGGTCGTTACTTTGTTTATGACGCACTAGGAAGCGTACTTAAAATTGATTGTGATGTCCTATATATTGTTCAGAGGGGAACAAGTTTTATTTGGGTGTGCGTCCACTGGCTTTATGACACGTCTGGAAGGAAACTCCTTCACGCTAAGTATGGAAGAATAACTTTATGAGGTGGTTACAAATGTGGTATTGATTAGGGAAAATTTTATTGTTGTACTGACATTATTTGAAGAAGAAAATGTAAGACCGTACATCATAAGTCATTGTTTGTCTAAATCGTTGGGACATACAGTGCTTTTCAAAAACGTACCCAAATAGTTAGCAAGTTTAAATTCAAATTTATAAAAGTGATATACTATATTTTATTGTGAAAGTGGCAGTTTAAAATTCCAAGTTGGCTGTTAGCGCCGTATTGGTACATGTTATTAACGTTATGAAGCGTGACGTGGTACCTCATTTTGAAACTGCTTATGAGTACTTGACAACCCTAGAATATAAGCGCAAAATGGCGGACTGGTAGGCTGTCAAAGTTAAACGTATTCGTATTTTCTTCATTTTCTTCCGCCTTGACTGTACTTTGGAGCGTGCGTGCACCGACTGGATTCGGTAGAGGGCATTCCTAGCTAACGAATGAGCGGCTGGTCAGTTGTCTCCGAGCACTTGGAGAGTAAGGACAGGCATTTTTGCGCGACGTGTTTCTGTGAGTGGAGCAAGCCGAAAATGCAGCCTTCGTTAGAGCAGAGGTATGCGATTAAATTCTGTGTGAAACTCGGTAAATCTGAGACAGAGACGTTTGATATGATCAAGCAGGCTTACCCAGGTATTGCTTTAGCAAGAAGTGGTGTGTTTCGGTGGCACCAGGCCTTTTTGGAGGGTCGGGAAGAGGTCGCTGATGAAGACCGTGCTGGAAGACCTTCGACTTCGACAAACACCAATAATGTGACTCGTGTGCTCAAAGTTTTGAACTCAGACCGTCGACTAAGTATTCGTTTAATTGCCCAGATGTTAAATTTACCAAAATCTGGGTCCGACAAGACATCGCAGCCGACTGGAAGTTGCACCACGACACCGCCCCGGCTCACACCGCCTTTCTTGTGAACAGCTACCTGACCAAGGCCGGCATCCCAACGCTTCCGCAGCCGCCCTACAGCCCAGATGTGGCCCCCCGGACTATTTTTTGTTTCCTCGCCTAAAATGGCCGATGAAAGGCAAGCATTTTGAGATGACAGAGGGGATCCAAGCAGCATACACCAAGGCTCTCAAGGCTATTCCGGAGAATGCCTTCCGTGACGCCTTCAATGCTTGGAAATCGCGCCGGCAGCGCTGCATCGACGCAGAAGGAGCCTATTTTTTTAAATTTTTGAAGAATTGTAACGATTGGCTCATTTTTTTTTTTTAAATCGACTCAGTCCTATTACTTTCCGGACAAACCCTGTATTGTATTAAAGAAATGCAAAAGTAAAATATGGAATTTTTCAACCAAAAGTGATTTTAAAAATCATCAATTTTTTCATCCCATACTGTATTGCACATTCGAACAGTGTTGCAAAGAAAACACCATTTGTATGAAAAATTCAAAAAATCTGATGTTTTCTATTAAATCGTGACTTTTCTTATTTTCATCAATTTGATCTGACTTTTTCCATAAACCTGGCAACAATGAACTTTGATATAATTATTTTCATTATTTTTCTCTATTCGCCCAAAAAGATTCGTTGTCTAGACTTATAGTAAGAATTTCTGTTCCTTGGCGTGTGCGTGCCGCGGCTTTTCTGTCTGAACAAGAAAGTCCGTTCTTCTTCATAATTAGCGGTTGACGCGAGGCGGATCTTTTCTTACCTTATAGTCGTCCCGTAAGTTCATAAGTAAATTGCGTGTTCCTATTTTCTATCATTTCTTGTTTAAATCGTAGTGTGCTTTCAAAAGATAGAAGAAATGTCCCGAAGTGCTGGTTTAAAAAAAGGATGAGATCGATATGTGTGGCAAGTAGTTAAAAGGGCATAAGCCAATTTCGACTTATGACATTTTTACATCATATTTGTTGACAGAGTGTCTATAAGAACAATTCAGTGAAATTGTATAAGTAGACATATGAAGGAAGAGCCATAAAAATCACCATCAGAATTGAGGATAGGATCAAATTTGTGTAATCTCCTTGGTTAAAAAACCTCAAGTTGACTTTATTTCGAGGAGAATTGCTTTAAATTAGTCATCTGAATTTTTTCGTTTTTGAGCATGACATTTGAACCCCACCTAGGTGAGTAGCTTAGACTGCTAAGCTGGAGACTGCTCGAGAAGCATAAATATGACCATACACTAGATAGTTTCTTATTTTGCCGCATATATTGCGCAGCTATATATCACAAACTTCTTAATCCTCTATCGGAAAATCCCCTGGAAACCGAAAAATTCTCATTGGTATGCCAGTCGCCAAAAGCCATGCTCTCGCACCAACACTAAATCTACGGCTAAGCAAATAAGGCTTTGTCTTCCAGCGCACCTATTGTACCAAACGAAGTAGAGCAACTCCCAACTTAAACAAGATATAGTGTCGGGGAGTTATGATCCCGGGCGGCGATAAAAACGCCGGGGCCGTAATCCAGCGAGTACATTTTAAAGCGGACACTTTTCTTAAGCTGATTACGAGTGTAAATTGAGATAAGTCTCGGATATTTATGGCACTTACATGGTCGACCTGAGCGCGGAAAGTTTTTCAAAGACCCACAAGCCCTTTTCACGCTATAAACGCGCTCTGCAGAGGTTTAACTTTTAAGTTGGGCAAATGAATGGGTTGCTACCTCTTAGGTTTAAGCTGTATGCATGTAAGCTTTGCTTAGGAAAAAAATGGCATCGGGTAGGTTGACTTCGTAGTAATTCCCTTTCACTGCTGTCACTTTATCATTATGCCGGTCTGTGTTATTAATGTATTCAAAAGCTCTAAATAATGTGAGAAAAATATTAGGCTAAATAGTAACTTTTCTAATATATTGTACCTAGAAGATAGTCGAGGTAAGGCCTATTTCTGGGATCATAATAACGGGACACGATACTTTGGCATCAAGTTCAAATTACCGGTGTGAAGGAGTTCTTAGCAACTGTATTTTTGAAAATTATTTTGTCATTGAGAACATCGTTGGCGCCAGATAAAAAAATGTCAAAGTTGACTGGTGCCCAATATAATGAATGCCTTCTAAGAATTTTAAATGTCTTACCCCGTTTCTCATTCATTTAGCTTGGTTCTTTTCCGAACAGATTTTTTTAAAGATGGTAATATCTCTAGAGTTCAAAGTTAATCCGAAAATAATAAAAGGGTTCATAAAAAATACATCCAAAAATCCTACAGAGCGATGTAAATGTTTACGTCACTGCTAAGACTGGATAACGACAAAACATGAAAATCGCCCAAATGATGTACGCTATCGTATTTTTAAAGTTAGAACGGTATGAGTGTTTTTATCCGAAATTTACCTCAAATATTACAACCAACTTTTCCCCAAAAGAAAGGCAAATCATTTAAAATTGAATACTTTATTCTAAAATGCAATAGATGTTTCGAACAAGTCAGTTACATATAAAATAATATTTTTCTTCCCCTGTAGGGGTCAACATTTTCTGATTTCTATGCCACTGATATAAAACTCTACACACTAGTGCTACAAGTACAATATTTCAAGTCAATATTTTGACACACTCCAAAGACATTTTTTTTATGTGTCAAAAGCGTAATTTCAACACCTCATATGTAGAACATATGTTTGTAGGAACTTGTCGATTTATTTTTGGACCTACTTTCTACCCAAATAATATTGCCACGTTTTTTTTACATCAGCCTGTACTTGATGTCTTTTATTGCTGACTTGTATTTTCTTACAGGTAGGATAGAAACGTTATTTCTTGGTAAGTATTACATAAAAAGCTGAGCATCTTGCTATCGTTGCTTCAAAATTATCTCTCAAAAATATGACTGCGACGTCTTAGTCATGAATTAGTAGCAAAATAGAAGTTTACATGGTCAGTGGTGGACCAAATATTTTTTGAGTATGTGGTAGCATAACACAGTGGCTTACGAAAAAGGAACGGTCAAAAAGTAACTTTGTTATCAAAATATCTTATACCCCTCAAACTACATACGAAAGTCTTCCACTAAAATGAAACAAATACTTTAGTAGTAACACATTCTCATAAAATACATAACGAACATTATTTGAACACTATCGTAAAACTAAGAATTTATTCCTGAAAATGTTTTGAAAATAATTTTAACGAGTACTACATCGATATCAAATAAGTTGCCAATAACCCACTCATATAATCAAATAAAATATACTGAGTGACATTAGAAATGTTACACCCAGAAAAAAATAATTTCCTCAACTTTTTTTTGCAACATAATGCCTATATTTGAGTGTATATATTCTGCGTTCGGACTTTTTCATACCGTCCACGGTTAGTGCTTTTTCTGACTACGGACCACTGCCGTCGATGTTTGAATGGAGCAGAGAACGGCAACATTGGGAGGCAGAATCGCATAATATCATCTTCAGCGACGAAGCGCTGTCCTGTCTAGATGATGGTCCTAGAAGGGTAATACGCCGCTTGATATTGAAGTTGCTCTTGAGAGGCATATACACAGGACTGTTGGAATAATGGTTTTGGTAGCTATTGCTTATAGTAGCCGATAACACCTTCACTTCGTTCAAGGCAATATGACTGCTGCGAGTTATGTTGATGATGTCCTACAAACCACTTTACTGCCGTATCTAGAGGGCCGTCCACACGTCCTTTTCCAGTAATACAACCCACGTCCCCATATTGCTCGTCGTACTGACTGTCTTCAAGAAGCAGGCGTTAATGTTTTGCCGTGGCCATCCTGTTCACCAGATTTAAATCGCATCGAACATGTGTGGGATATTATGGGGAGGAGACTATCCACTTTGTACCATCCGCCACAGGCTCTGACACAGCGAGTTGCTTGGAATGAGGTGCCACAACCAGACATCAATCATTTGTCGATGCCCAGACGTATACAGGAGTGTATTCAGCTGCGGGGTCACCAAAACTTGTTTTTTTTTCTTATTACTTGTCAATAAAATTTCGTGAGAATGTTATCGTTTCATTCTTGATGTAAGTCTACCTCATTGCCAAAAAATCAAGTTGGACAAATTATTCCTTCGGGTAACACTTCTAATGTCACTGAGTATACAGGGTTATCCAAATTAAGTGTCCACCATTAGTAACTTTGTTATTAGTGAAAATACAAAGTTGTTTGAATTAGCGAACTAGTAGCATTTTTAACGCTGGTAAAAATGAGAAATAAAAAAAAACAATTGAGAGTCGTTATTTTCATTTTTTTCAGTAAAATAACATTTTTTTAAATGGAAACCCCTGTATATTATATTTTTTCTGTTAAAGCATCAAATTTTAAACAAAAAAGCTTACAATAACTTTTCTCCTAGGTTACAAATTGTTGAAGTTATGGCCTCCAATCTGAAACAATTAAATTGTATCGACAAACTTTATTTTCAACATCAACTTATAATCTTACAAAATACAATAACAATTTTTTTTAAAGAAGATGCTCGAAAACACCACCTTGTTCTTCAATACATTTTTGGGCACGTTTTTCAACTGCTCGAACTGTCTTAAGTATGGTCCTACCATCTATCTGGGTTATCTTTTCCCTAACGCGTCAAGGTTATCGTACCTTCGCTTGTAAATTTGGTTCTTTAAGTAACCCCACAAGAAGTAATCAAGTGGGTTTAGATCTGGTGATCTGGGAGGCCACTGTATTGGGCCATTTGTTCCTATCCACTGATCATTAAAAGTAGTACTTAGAAAATGATAAGTACCTCTGGAGTTGTGGGCAGGTGCGCCATCTTGCTCAAAATGCAGATGATGTCTACTTATAAGATCCAATTCGTCTAAGAAATTAGTCAGAATTTCTGACATAAATTCCACATATCTTTCACCAGTTAGGGTTCCCTCATAAAAGAACGGGCCAACAATTTTTGAACCAATTATACCGCACCAAACGTTGAAACTGAAACGGACTTGTGGGCCTCTTGGATGTACTAACAAAAGATTTTCTCTTGACCAATAATGGTGGTTTTTTCTATTAAACATTCCAGAATTTGAAAAATTTGATTCATCTGTCCATAAAAGGTAACGAAAGTTATTTACATTTTGGCGACAGAAGCTAAGATACCAATGGCAAAAAACAAGTCTTCTCTCTGGATCCCCTGCCAAAAGCGTTTGAACTGGTCGGTACTTATACGGAATAAATTTGTATTTTTTTAAAATCCTTTGAACAGTACCATAACTGAAATTAGAGTCCTTGAGAATATCTGCTATTGAATTCTCACGATAAGCTTCAAAATATCCAATAACTGCAATTTCCGTGGCCTCGCTTATTATGAATTCTTTTTTTGCCCTTGTTTTAGCAAAAACATTTTCGTTGCCCCTAAATTTTCGATAAAGTCTCAGAAAATATCGTTCATACGGTTGAATGCGAGCGGGATATAATTCACTGTAGTATTCTCTTGCTCTCAAGGAGGATTTTCTGCACACTAAATAGCATTCTAACATATCACACTTTTCTTCATGGGAGAACATTTTTCTTTAAATTAATGACACAATAAAGCTTATAAACAAGTATTTACACTAATGTTTGACATTATTTGATTTTATCATTGTTTTCCAAAGCCTTCTAGTTGCGAGTATGTCCAGTTTAACAATTTGTCGCTTATCTTAATGCTGTCAAATCGCGAACGCCATGTTGTTTTCATAGCCGTCTTAATATTTTTTTTTTTTTTTTTTTGGCTTTAGGACTCAGCCATGCAGCCAGAAATTAGGTTGTATATAGAATATATCTAATTATGTACAAACACACGACGTCACAACATCCATGGCGAAGGCGAGATTCGAACTCGCGACCCGGCTGGCCGGCTGATCAGTAGCACGACACTCTGACCCACGCGGCCAACCGCGGTCCCTCTTAATATTATAATACTGCAAATAATTAAAAATATTTATCGTTATTTTGACTTTATTTTTGACTTTAGCGGAAAAGTCATTATGAACTTTTTTGTTTAAAATTTGATGCTTTAACAGAAAAAAATATAATATACAGGGGTTTCCATTTAAAAAAATGTTATTTTACTGAAAAACATCAAAATAACGACTCTCAATTGTTTTTTTTTATTTCTCATTTTTACCAGCGTTAAAAATGCTACTAGTTTGCTAATTCAAACAACTTTGTATTTTCACTAATAACAAAGTTACTAATGGTGGACACTTAATTTGGATAACCCTGTATATATATATATATATATATATATATATTAAATAGACCGAAATGGCCTTCTTATTCTTCCGATCCTTGTAAGGCTAAAATAATCCAGATGACATTAAAAATCCACAACTCAGCGTCACTTGGTAGAATTAAATCATTAGAAAAACTACCGGAATAAGTATGATGCATGAGATTATTTTTCGGTTTTACTTATATCATGTTTTGCTTGCTGACCGTTGCACTTAAAATAAAACAAAATGAATCGAAACCTAGGATTTTGGGTTCCCAAAACGTCTTCATCTCCGTTGTATATATAATATATTTGACTAAATAAAAACTTTAAACCAAAAAACTAAAAGAGGCGCAGTCAATCTATGTTGCTAATTAATTAGCACCATTCATGAACGTCGTCAAACATTTCAATATTTAGCTTAGCGGGTGTGGATTCTGATAAAAAACAAAAAAGTGAAAAGATCGACTCCTGCCCTGGATTTTTTCAACCGTCTAGCCTTACATTACTCTCACGCAACTTTGTGCAACACAATCGGTTCAGTGGCACCCGAAATATGTGATATTAAACGTTTCGCGCACTCAGATAAAATCTCAATTTAGAGCTTTTGTAATTTCAGATATGCAAAGATCTCGGTCCATACTACCTAGCATTCCACTATGTCCTTTTAAGTACGCAACACTTTGTATACCCGACTTTAACCTACAACTAAAAACTAAGTATTCATCCTAGATGTCCCTAATAAAGTCCTTACGCCGCAGCAATGCCAACTGTGTGTTTCTTGATCGACCTTAGAAGGAACCATTGGTTTTCCGAAACTAAACGAAAATGGAAAGAAAGTAATAATTTTTTTATTTAGTACCATAGCAAATACTCATCTATACCACTATAGAGTAGAAAAATTAAAAGAAAATACTAATTTATTTACTTGAAAGCTAACTTTTTACTGTGATCTCGTAATATGTTTTTAACGTCGACGATCTAACTCAACAAAGTGGCTTGTCGCCGCGTCTGTTCTTGAGTTCGATGGATGTTAGTGTGAGTAGACTTTATCATCGCATGGCAACAACAATGGCTAATTTAGAATTGATCTTACAAGGAGCATGGCCTTTCATGGTCCACTCACCTCACTTGAACTTATACCTGACCTCTGCCATTTAACGGTTAATTCTATTTTAAAGAAGCAGTACATGATGGGTTTGGATATGACATACATTTTTGACATATTCTAATGGAGACCATCCAGCTGCACGTCAGGACTTAATTTCTGAACTTTTCCAATAGCATTCGTTTCTCTTGGAATGTTTTGAAACCTCAGCCGCCTTGGCGCAAAAGTGAATTGATGGAAGCGGTGTGCACCGTCCGAACGGCCAATAAGGGGCGGGTACCGGAGACGGTTGGAGGGGCATGGAATGAGGGGGCGTATAAGGGCCCCGGATCAGAATTTATAAGCAGAATTAATTAGAGTAAAAACCACCGCACCGCCCGCCGTTGCGTTGCTAATACTTTCATTGGCGTGGATTAGGAGGAAATGTGTCAAATTGGATATATGAAATTTACAATAGATCCTATTAAAATTCATTAATCATGCGCTGCTTTAGAATAAAAAAAAATAGTAGGTGTAATAGTAACCTACCAGCATCACAGAGTATATTTACAATCTTCGTAAATGTGTCCTGCAGGATTGAACATATGACAAAATAGTACACTGGCGCTAACTGGTAGGCAATTCATGTAAAGTTGAATACGTTATTCAAAAATGCAATTCATGTTTCAAAAAGGAAATACTTTTTTCTTCTGTAAGGCTCCAGATTTCCCAGTGGCTAGGCGACTGGTACACGTAAATTTTTTAGTACCTTTACCTACGAAGGATGTATTTTAGGACCCCTATTTAAATTACCTTATCGTGTTGTTTTTAGTCCTACTTTATGTCTGAGAACTATTGTTACTGTTTTCTGAGTCACCCTGTATACAAAGATCTACGAAAATTTGGATGTTCATCCATGCCTTATGCCAGTACCTAAGGCCCGTATCGTCAGTCGTCCCTACAATTGTAGGGCGCCTTTATGGCCTCCTTGATTGTCATAGTTTTCTACTTCTCCGTGTCAGCGCTCTATTTTGAGGTTATGTCACAAACATCTATTTGCATCAAGTTGTGCTTGCTTTTGAGTTATATCATGTTTTATTAGCCTGAAATTTCCTACAATTTAAAAAGAAAACATATCTTCACAATAGGAGAGCGCTGACGCTGACACGGGACAAGTGTAATCTAGAAATTTTTGAAGGATAGAAAGGAGTATGATAATCAAGGAGGCCATAAACGCGCCCTACAATTGTAGGGACGACTGACGATACGGGCCTAAATAAGCGATAAGTAATTATAGCCGGATCTCCTTACACAATCGCCTCAAATTGCTCATTTGGATCACGACTTGATAATTAGATGGTTCTATAACACAATTGAAAAAACTAAGCTACAAAATATTAAAAATCAGTGCAACTTCACCAATCTCGAGGGATCACAGTGTACAAAAAACGGACTGTATGGTAACATTCCTGTGAACCTTTTGAAAAGTCTTTTAATTGTTCGTAAATTTGCCTACCAATAATAATTATGTGCATTAGTCCCCCAGTACGTGATATTTCCACAAAAGTTATCGCGTAGAATTTTTTCAAAACCCTTCAGCCTAACAGTCGACCTTTTAGGCCAAAGGCCGAAAATAGCCGAATGTTGCAGAAGTCGACGCTTTGGTCCGAGCCAAATCATCGCCTTCCACACATAGTGTCGTAACTAACAAGAATCCAAAAATTGAGTTACGCCGCCCCAAAACTTGCTTTGAACTACTGCATGTCCCCACACAGTGGCGTAACTGTATGAGCAAAAACCTTTGAGCAATAGCAAAAAAGATAAATAGTGTACGGGTATCTAACAAAATTTCATTTTTGAATCTCACTAAGCGACAGTTTGTGAGAAATAATTATTAGTGCAGTATCGCATCACACAAAATGGCGTAGGTGTAGTCGCCCGTCCAATTTTATTTCACGTTTTATAATATAGCGACTAATGAGTCTCTATGTTTTCCTTGGAACGAATCAATAACTAGGAGGGGAGCTTCAGAAATATCTAGTTGTGTGTTGAAAAGCCTCAAGTATTATTACTCACCAAAAGGTATAAAATCTGTAGTGCTATATTCAGATGGGTATTTTGGCCAAAACAAGAACTCAATTATGGCTGCCATGATGTTGTATGCAGTTCAGAAAATCAAGGGAATAGAAACCATATCTCTACTTTTTTTTTGAGAAAAAATATGGACAAAGGAGATTCAGCGCATAGCGCAATAAGTACAGCTATTTCACAAGTTGGTGATATTTTTATTCCCAGCCAACTTCACCCTATAATCGAATTAGCCAGACGAAAAAATCAATACAAAGTCATTCCGATGGGCTGGTCAGACTTTCTAGATTTTAAAAGTTCGCCAAAGTATTACGAATTTTGACAGTACGTACCACTAATAAAGGTAGAAACTTAAATTGGAAAAATGTTATGGAATTAATGGTGGACATAAAAGTATAGCCACTTTGACTCAAAGTATGACTATATCGAACTACAACCATTGGAGGGTAACGTAGGTAAGATTAAGGTTGATAATGTAAACAGTGCGGAAGATAGCGAAGAAAATATTCGTTATAAAACTTACCGAATTCCAAAACTGTTACTACAATCTGCCACACGAAAATTAGTTTGCATCTGAAAAACAGATTTTTTTTGTTTTAGTAACTATGTATTATAATTTTAAGTTTGCTGGTTGATTCTCATACTGTTTGGAAAAATAGTTCATCTAATTAACTCGAAGTTTTTTATTGCCCACTGTCCTATATGTAGGAAGTCGAAAGAAAAAAGTCATCACACAAACTGCCGTAAGTGACAACTTTTTCAAAAATCTGGAAAATTCAATACTACCTTCACGCAAAATTGGATTACTTGTATTGAAATGAAAAAGTCACTTCAAACAGTTTTTCGGTATTACCAAGAAACATTACATCCATTTCCGTTTTTTCGCTCTCCTGTAAAATCTCTAAAATGTCACTTACGACACTATGTGTGGAAGGCGATGAAATGTACAGCAGCTTAAAAGGATTGAGTCAAGCGAACCGAACCCTCTGTGTAATATCTCTATTTAAGATTTTACTCGAAAATTCTTGGCATTATTAGTGATTGGTGTTTCGTGATGTACAATTAATTGCATATGTCATATAACATCCAAAAAACCATTATAACCTTTCCTGATGTGAAACCTAAAAGAGGTCTTTCATGGATGACGGAAGAAGATGCTAGGATGAGTTTTGTTGTCACTATACTTCATTCATCACTACCTGCTAAGACTTCACCGCAGACTGTTTCTCAATAGTATCAAAACTGATGGAGAAGTCACTAGCACTAAAAACGGCACTAGACGCACAGATCAAATGATAAAAATGGGCTGAATCGTTTTAGCTTAGATTTCCACCTCCCTGTCTCTCTCTTTCCGGTAGTGTTGCGCATCTGTTTCTTGAAAATTATGACAATCGCAAAAGTGCTTTACGTTCTATGAAAATCGGACAGGGCAGTGGCAGCAAAACAAACAAAAATTCAGAACACAGCTTCACTTAGATTTTGTGTTTAGTTCGAATTTATGAGAATTTCTCCCTGTAATAATTATTTCATAAAATATTTGAAAGACAAAAAAGTTTCAAAAAAAATCCTATATACATTTCTCAAATATTGCTGCTTTTCCCAGTTGTTAAAGGTCAAGCATGAAATTTCTGTATACCCATTTAGAGTTTTAGAAGACCAGATCCTTTGACGTGTTTTAGGTTTCTTGAATGTAGCAGAGGTGATGTAGCTCCAAAAATGAAATTATTGATTTGAGTGTGTGCGTAATTTTTAAACACTCTTGCATCAATACAGAAGGAACCATGTAACGCTACATCAATGCTCCTGGAACGCAAAATTGATGATCGACCTTCCCATGGGTCCAACCGTCTTCCCGTCGGAAACTCCAAAAGGAACACCAATGCCGCTTCATCCCCGCCACTACTCCTTCGCCGCTCGCTGCTGCTGTTTTAATTTACAAAAGCCAAACTTAATTCTTGTTCTGACTAAAGGAATAAAGAGAAATGTAAAGGAAAATTAAAACGATTCAAGTCCGGGGCTTTGATTCGGTTTAGCTCCGGAGTAGTGAAGTAAGGAGCTCCGCGCTATTCCTCGCCGAGCCTTATTCTTTGCATCGACGAACCCAGCACAGGCTAATCTTGAAGGCTGTGCCCTTATACGAGGGTTCATCCCTTTGCTGCAGCCCAGACACCTATAAATAAATCTACATTTAATTTATATGTTTTACTAGCTTTCTGTCCAGCGATTTTATCTGCGGAACGTGTAGACTAATAAAGTAACGAAATATCCCAAGCACACAAGATGGCTGTCAATCTACTAATGCCATCAAAAACGCAAAACGTGATCGGAGGTACATAGCATTAAGTACTTAAAAATAATGTTTTGTGTTAGTAACGATTTCAGGCGTGCGAAGTCGCGGGCAACAGCTGGTGCAAAATAAAACGCATTTATCGCTTGACGGTCACAGGTTGAGTGGCGCTGTTGCCGGCATGATGCTGACGTAGGAGATTTTGGTACTTGCCGCAACAGTTGCATATTAGTTGCCGAATGTCACTGCAAAATCGACGGTGGGTACATGCCTATAACCTTCATCGGGTATCAATTAGTAAATGTCAAATGTTTTACGTCTATAGTTCAGACGTAATGTTTGCAGACTAAGCATTTATAATCTGGGTGACATCACAACAGAGAATTTTCTTTACAGAGCGTATAGGTCAGGCAATAATAAGCATGTTGTTAGTAACATATACATTATATATACCAAAGTTTCAAGATAATCGAGAGGTTAGGTTCCAAAAATCAATAAATGAGTCAGTACGTCCCTGTCACTCTCCCCTACGACAACCCCTCCGACGTCAATGCATATGATGTACTAAGACTATTGCAAGTCAGCATCCAAACCAGGCGGAGAGCGGTGTCTAGTTTAACTTAGTTTATAAACAAATCACATTTGCAAAACCGAAATTGGCACATTTCTAGAGCAATAAGGTATCGATTTGATATGGGCATCTTCCAGATCCTATTTATACGCTGCGAGTGTACTTATAACGTCGACGTCGTCCTCGATGTTTCTTCCACCAAAGCTGCATATGTTTGTTTTTATCGAAAAAAGCCTCTAGTTGAACACAGTTGAAGCCCTAGACAGCCCCAAATTTAGGAAGAGGAAGAAAATCTGGTGTTTTTGAACGTGTTTACAAACAAAACATGTCGTCGTCCATACCGCAGACAGGCGTATCTGACAGAAAATCAAATTCAAGATAACGGATTCAAATCAACAAGGTATATCATATATTCAATCCCGCAAAGTGGCGTATCTCTAAGTAGTTCGCTCATCGAGATATCAGAATAAAACTAAACGTCGTATCTCTCAGAACTGAAATACAATACACCGCAAGTAGGCGTAAATGAAGATACGCCTACATGCGGTGTCAACATAAATATTAGGTCCTTTTGATTTACAGAACACATACTACTATATCAAATTAATGCATGTAGTTCAAACAATGAAATGGAGATGTTACTAGCAGTCGTCTTAGATTGTTTTTGTTAGAAATCTTGTGAGAAGCTTATCTGAAGATTTAAAAGTATTCGAGTTTGATTTTGCTTATCTGGATAAATCGTTTCAAATCTACAGCGGAAGGTGAGCTGGTGCGTGATAAATACAATATCCGCACACAAACGACGGATGTTTTTCAAATGGCTAGTAGTCTCCACCTATTCGTGTGAGAGTGCCGTTCAACTCGGGTGTTCTTAGCATTTTTACCAGTAGACATTAGGGAGCAGTGGACGGTTAAACACTGCGTTTCCGCGTACGAGCTGTTCCTTCTCGAAACACCATCCTTCGTTGGGTGCAGTCACCTCATTTTGTTCGTGGGTGATAAAGCTCACTTTCATCTTAATGGCATGGCTAACCAGCAGAATTGCTGTTATTGGGCTAATGCAAATCTGCGACAGTTACATGAAAGACCGCTGCACATCCTGAAAATGACGGTTTGGTGCGCTGTATCGCAAACTTGCGTCATCGGCCCTTACGTCTTCGAAGACGGTAAAGGCAATGCAGTTACAGTGAACTTGGAGCGCTATGTCATAATGATCACCTAAATTATGACGACGATGTGTTCCACTCCGACGTGAGTGGTTCCAGCGGGATGGGGCGACCACCCACACAGCCAGAGCAACGATGAACGCTATTCGCCCTCTCTTCCGTGTTCGCCTTATTTCCAGGTTTGGTGATGTTCATTGGCCTCCTCAGTCCCCAGATTTCTTCATATGCGATTTTTTCCTATGGGGACACCTCAAGGCTCGTGTATAGGAGCACAAACCACCAACTTTGGACGAGTTGAAGGAGACAATGCGCGTGGAAGTCTCCCAACTAGAGAGAACGATATAGAGAGTCTACGCGAACTTTCAAGAACCGTCAAAACGGCACCACATGACTGATGTGATTTTCCACACTTAATTGTGACAAACGATATTTCATTGTGAACCCGAATCCATCAATAAATTTGTTTTTGAGTAAAAATTATGGATTTTGTAATTTTTTAAAAACCATCCGACCTTCGTGCCGGACCCTGTATTCATTATTTGAAATCAATGAATTAATTGAAAAGTGATGTTTCCAATATTTTAAAAAAAGATTTGTCTCCTCTGAATAGCGAACTTCGGAAATCACAAATAAAAAATATAATGATTGGACCTCACTTTGCCAGGGCGATAGGCCAGCCATCACTCTACCAGAACATCAACGTTTTTATTATTCACTACCTCATGAGCACATGTCATAAATGTTTTTGTTTGAAGTCATCTTCTTACTTTTGTTCTGTATTATTTGTACCACATGTATCATTTACAACTGAGAATAAAGTGTTTTTTTTACTCAAAATGATTTTATTCCATATGCAGTCAAAGGCGCTAGACTATTATTGTAATTGTCAAGGTTACTGCGAAGAGGCGTATCTGAAAAAAAAATCAAAAATATGTTTAGCTGAGAATATGATCTTCATTTTCTCTACATCCTTCTTAGAGGATGATGAACACACTTTTTAGCTATATTATTGGAAGAAATCATGATCATATTGACTAAAGTAAGAAAGATATATGGAATCAAATAATTGTCGATATTCATTTAGCTTCTACTGAAAATTTGTATAAAATCAGTTACGCCTGTTTGCAGGATGGACGGCGATGTGACAGGTCAGTACTTGAAACTCATTACCAAGTGAGTTATTCTTCAATTCCTTTTTTACGTATTCGCTATTGTTTTGCCGAAAATTAGCTATGGAATTGCAAACTTAGTTGAGTCTGTAAAAGAAAGTCACAAGTTTCAGGAAATCCTGTATAGAGAAAGAAGATGCCAGACCACCTAACATTAGAGTTTGCTAGATAATAGATAAATGTACCTTACCTGCCAAACTGCATTAGACATTTTATGACAAATAATCCGAGTCTCTGGAAACGCCGGGTTGGTTCCCTTTACCTCGCACAGTTCTATCGATGTCGTTAAGCGAGCATCGATAGAGGATGTTGATTTTTTTTGTGAGGGGGGAATGCGTGTAAGCACCATACCATAACCCGAGCTACGGCGTGTGTGGGACTCCAAGTTGTCTTGAGGAGACCACCTAATACCCACTAAACCCTAACCTCCGCGTGGCCCGACTCATCAGCGTCTCGGTAGGCCATGTGTTGTGCGTGACCTGCGGTCTGCTACTACGTCTCCTCATGTGTTTCAGTCTCTGGGAACGCCGGGTTTGTTCCCTTTACCTCGCACATTCTATCGATGTCGTTAAGCGATCATCGATAGATAGTCTGCTAGGTTCTCTTGAAACTCTTGTTTTCGAAAAATCAAGTCCTCTTACCTATATATTGTTCCTGGTCCTGGTCCTGATGGGTCCTGGTGGGTCCTGGTCGTGGCGGGTCCTGATCCTGGTTGGTCCTGGTCCTGGTGGTTCCTGGTCCTCTGCATCCACGCCGTGGAGGGGGAAGGGGAGAGCAACCGCGGGTACTCCTAGTCAAAGTTCCAGTTAGCGTCTGCCAACTGTGACTTGGGTCTAGGGTACCTGGTTCTGCGGTTGCGAGGCCTCTCGTCCGGATCGTAGTCCATGAGGAATCGTAGCTGCTCGTTCGGGTGGTCGTAAGCTTTCTGGAAGGTCTTCTCCACTTTTTTCCTCATGTACTCGTGAATGGTGTCCCAATGTAGGTCTCTACGTAAGGTTGAGTTTCTTACGGAGGATGGTGCACTGGTGGCGATCCGGAGTAGCTTCATCTCTAGAGCAGCAAGTCGCTTGCGGTAGCTGGGAGCAGCGTACCCCCAGACCGCGGAGGCGTAAGCGAGCTGAGGTCTGGCGATGGCCTTGATCAGCCGTAGCTTGGTCGCTAGCGGCATCCGGCTGTGTCTTCCCAGTAATGTTGGGACATGGCTGCTCTGGTCTTTGCGATGACAGCTTCTATGTGGTCTTTCCAGGTGAGGGACTTGTCAAATACGATCCCCAGATATTTGACTTTGTCGCTCCACTGGATACCCTCGTCGAAGATGGATGCTTCGAGAGGTCTTGCAATCCTTCTTCGTTGGATGAAGATTGCCTGCGTCTTCTGGACGTTGATGCGGATTTTCCATTTCACGCACCAGTCCTGGATGTGGTCCAGTTCATCCTGTAGTCTCCTACGGATGATCTCGGGTCGTCGATGCTTGGCGGCTATAGCAGTGTCGTCTGCATATAGGGCCAGCATTATGTCAGCTGTCTTCGGTACGTCGTGAGTGTAGATGTTGTAGAGCAGGGGGGCTAAGGCTGACTCCTGGGGCACGCCTGCTTCCAGCTGTCGTCTTGTTGAGTGGCATGTACCAATCTTCACCGTAAACCATCTTTGTGTTAGATAGCTCTGGATCAGTTGGCACATGTTTGCATCGATTCCGGCGGCTTCCATTTTGGCGATGAGTCCATCATGCCAAACTCGATCGAAGGCTCGTTCCACGTCCAGCAGGACGAGGCCAGTTGCCTCCTGGAGATTGAAGCCACTGGTGATGTTTTCTAACAGTTGTAGCGCTTGGAGTTCCGTGTTATGGGAGGATCTGAAGCCGAATTGCTCTGGGGGGAGAAGTTCCAGTTCTTCTGCCTGCTTCTTTAGTCGAACGGCGATAGCCTTTTCGACTACTTTGCCCATCGAGGAAACCAGGCTGATGGGCCTGTAGTTCTGGGACAACTTCCGGTCCTTGCCTGGCTTGGTGTGCATTATAACCTGGGCTTCCCGCCACCGCCGCGGGAAGTGGTTAAGTCTCAGAGTGGCATTGGCGATGTTGGTGAGCGCAGCAATGCCTTTGGAGGGCAGGTTCTTCAGCATCCTGTTGTTGATGCCATCCCTTCCCGGCGCCTTTCTGACCTTCAACCTGCGGATGATCAGACGGATTTCCTCTGGACTGGAGGGGTGATCCGTCTCCTGGCCAGGTGGTCGTCTCCTCATGATTTCGGCTGTGAGTTCCACGGCCTCCTCGTGGTTGTCGTCCTCGTCTTCATGGTAATTGAGTCTGCATTCGGATTCTAGCGAATCGGCGAATGCTTTTTCTTCACTGGAGTAGGCCAAGCCGCGTTGGCCGTGAAGAATGGGGATCGTGGTGCGCTGACGACGAAATTTTCGCTGCATAGTCCAGGCCGTACCATCCTGGGTCTCTAGTTCTGCACAGGTTGCATTCCATCTGCTGTTTTGGAGTTCCGCGAGTGCGTTCTTCAGAGCTAGCGATGCTCTGTTTCGCGCAACTCTCGACTCCTCTGTCAACAGCTGGAGATGTTCTCGCTTGAGTCTTCTGTTCTCCCTGATCACGTGCCTAATATGGTGCGGTGCTGGACCATTTAGGCGTCTAGGAACTGTAGTCCCGGAGTGGGTCCTGTCCTCGTGCGCTCGCAGGACAGCATTCTCCATCTCCTCTACTGCGTTGTCCAGTTCCTCCGCTGATCGGATGGTTGGAATTTGAGTGATATTCCTTTGAACGTTGGATTTGTAGTGGTTTCAGTTCGTCCGTTTGGTGCTCAAGCTATCTCGAGTTGTAGACCCTGTGCCAAGTGTTAGTAGGATCGGATTGTGGTCCGATGATCCTTCCACCAGGGTTTCTATCTCGAACTCCTCTCTGATGTTGCGGAGGATGGCTATGTCCAGTACCGCAGGTCGCCCAAGGCCAAATGGAATGTAGGTTGGTTGTTCCGGACAGACGATGACCCCCGCCAGGACATCGACGTGTTCTTGGAGCTGCCTTGCATTCCTGTCTTCGACGTCGTTGTTCCATGCCAGTTTAGATCTCCGATGACTATGCGTGCTCCTGGGCCTCTCAGGAGGTCAGCGATGTCATCTTCGTCTAGGGCCTCCCCTGGTGGCACATATAGGTAGGTACGTTTAGTACCGCGGGAACGTCAGACTATGGGCAGCACCCAATTTCGTTTTATGGATGGCCATCACCTCTGGATTTCTGGTTTCCGTGCCCTGAATCCGTTGATGTTCCAGGAGATTATACGTAGAGGTTCTACGCTTTGGCTAGTAGTCATTGCTGATCTAATGCTTATTTTCCATCTTGGCCTCGAGTGCATTCAGGCGGGTCATGATGGCTTGCATCATAGCGAGCAGTCTGTCATCGCCGTGTTGCATCTGCGCAGTAGTTCCAGTAGCAGTGGCGGCTGCTGGGGCAGAAGTGGACTTTGGTTTCTTCGCTTTTTTAGCGTAAGACGTCCTATTTGTGGTGGAGGCTGCTTTGGGGGCGGCAGCAGCTTTCTTCGGGGCCTTACTACATCCTTTGTAGTTGGCAGGGTGGCCTTCTCCACAAAGGCAGCACTTGGCATTTCGTTGCCCTGTTGGCGGCGCTGGCAGACTGCAGCTGATGCTGCTGTGGTCCTCTCCACACTTCACGCACCGTTCAGCGAGATGGCAGTTCCGCTGTGTGTGCCCGTACCTCTGACAGCGGTAGCATTGGCTGGGCTCGGTGGATTTCTTCTTTTTCTCGAAGCTGACCGTGAGCATGACCAGCCTCTGGATCTCTAGAAGCTTTTCTGGCATCTTCGTCTTGACGAGGAAGAGCGGAATTGGCTTCTTTGTGGTCCTGGAGGTCATCTGTTGAACCTCGGCGTCTGACACACCCTGGTTCACTAGATCTTCCTTGATGTCCTCAGTCGACATCTCCCTGGGCAGTCCTCGTACTACCCTCTGGTCCATCCTGTCCTCCTTCAACTGGTACGTGAAGAAGGGCCGCTTCATGAAGTCCAGCAGTGCGACTAGCTGACGGTAGTCAGCTGGTGTGTTTGTGAACACCTTCACACTGTTACCCGCCGTCCTCGCCTTGGAGAATTGGATCCCCTTATTGTTGATCATCCTGCTTAAGGATGACCAGTCAGCGGTGCCCTCGATGCTGATGGGGGGAACTCCTGTTCCCGACATGGGGGGCACGATGGTCCTGGCTACTCTAGGACTCTTCTTGGTGGCAGCTGGCATCTTTGGCTGCCTTGGAGACTCGTCTTCGGAGGAGGAAACTCGCACACGCTTCCTCCGTCTGGTGGCGACACTGAAATCGGTGTCATCGTCGTCAGCGGGCCTCTTCTGCGCTTCTTCTTCTTGGGCATCCATGTCCCTGTTTCCCGTAGGCTGCTGGTCCTCGTCTTCCTGGTCCTCGCCTTCTTCTTCTGTTACTGTCTTCTTCACCTTCCTCTTCGCCTTGAGGAGCTTCCCCTTCACTTCCTCTATCTCCTGCCTCGCCTGCTTGAAAGCTTCTTGCAGATTTTTCATCTGCTCCGCAAGCATGGCGAAATCATCTTCCTTCTGTTTTAGCTGACTTGTCAGCTTTTCGATTCTCGCCATCGTGGATAACAATGGTATCGCGATGAAAATCACTATAAGATCGCACTGTAAGTCCGGGTGGGTTGCAGTCGCACAAGTGTACACTCGCGACGGCTGCTAGCTCGGAACTGTGAGGATGTTTTTTTTTTTGTGAGGGGGGAATGCGTTTATGCATCATACCATAGCCCGAACTACGGCGTGTGTGGGACTCCAGGTTGTCTTGAGGAGACCACCTAATACCTACTAAACCCTAACCTCCGCGTGGCCCGACTCATCAGCGTCTCGGTAGGCCATGTGTTGTGCGTGACCTGCGGTCTGCTACAACGTCTCCTCATGTGTTTCAGTCTCTGGGAACGCCGGGTTGGTTCCCTTTACCTCGCACATTCTATCGATGTCGCTAAGCGATCATCGATAGAGGGTCTGCTAGGTTCTCTTGAAACTCTTGTTGTGTAAATTGTTCCTGGTCCTGGTCCTGAAGGGTCCTGGTCCTGGTGGGTCCTGGTCCTGGTTGGTCCTGGTCCTGGTGGGTCCTGGTCCCGGCGGGTCCTGGTCCGGTGGGTCCTGGTCCGGTGGTTCCTGGTTCTCTGCATCCACGCCGTGGGGGGGGAGCAACCGCGGGTTCTCCTAGTCTCATAGTCAAGGTTCCAGTTAGCGGGTGCCAACTGGGACCTTGGTCTAGGGTACCTGGTTCTGCGGCTGCGAGGCCTCTCGTCCGGACCGTAGTCCATGAGGAATCGTAGCTGCTCGTTCGGGTGGTCCTGAGCTTTCTGGAAGGTCTTCTCCGCTTGAGGATGTTGAAAGCCGATGAATGCATTTATATGTCCGTACATATTTCGGTCGGACTAGCGACTGAGCGCTTCCGGTCCATGCTTATGAACCAAAAGACACATAACCTCAAAACAGTTTGGTGTATAAACTTAATATATATTGCTAACTAAGCCAACCAAGATCACACATTCTCAAATAACCATTTACGAGGCGGATATTATGATGAACCCTCTTATATTTTATGGAGGTGAATTCTAACCTACCGTTGTGCTTAAGCTTGGAAAATGAGACAATGTAGAGGTGATGAATTGATTTAACAGAAAGTTTGCCAAACGGCTAAAAAAATCCAAACCTCGTACAAAATATTACATAGTAAATATTTGGTTTGCTAAAAACAGCACTACGCCTTCTCAAACGCGTATCGAGGAGCTGCTTAGTTGAGAGTTTTTAAAAGGTCTCTTTAGAATCCATATGACCTTCGGCTATATTGTGAACCCAATGGTAGTTTTTGCACAGCAGTGCATGATTCCAAAACCGAAACCGCTATTGCGCTTCATCACAATATGATTTAATATTTCTAGATCCGTAGATCGGATAAGCTTGGGTGATGATGAAAACTAGTGTTCCGACTAGTGAAACATTAGTACTTGAAGTATCTCAGAATATGTGGGCCATCTCAAAAATGTCTATAATCAAATTCTCTATGGTCTTTCTCTATGGAACTGCATGACTACGCCAACAAAATATTTCATCAGAACTCTTGACGCCTTATAAATTACAAAGGTCAATATTTCATCTAAGAGTTATCACTGGACTCAACGCCGTGGTCCGCTGACGTTTATCACAACAGGTCGTTTCAGGGTCAGTTTCAAGAAATGCCTGAACGTTTTTGAAAAAATATGTATTATAGGTTTTTGGGGTCTCTGATGGTTTGGATTTCACTACCCTAGAAACCAATATATGGGGGCTTTAGAATAGATTCAAATATTTTTATACACGTTGACATTAAAATAACCCTAATTTTATACAAATATCTACAATATTCAGATTTACCGACCTCGAAATCGTACGTGTGAAGGTGTTCAAGTGACCTTGATATAACCTATAGATTACCTCACCGGGTGAAACAAATGCCAGCTTTAAATGCAGAGACCCAAAAAACTTGTAAGTGGAGCTCCTAAATGAATTATTTTATAGATTTATCTTCAATTTAACCTCAGGATGACCGCGTTGGCCAAACCAAACCCCGTCAGATTTTTACTCAGCGTGAGAAAGTATTACATAAGATTACCTCTTATGGGATACAGCCATAGCTCCTACATCAAATATTTACCTATGTTATTGGCCAAAGTGATTAATTTTATCTAAACGTCAACCTCCAATTTCAACAAAATCCAGCAATATTACTAAATCGAGGGTATCAATATCTGAAACAACGGCGAGCAATATATCAGAGCATCTCCTCCGGGCAAAGGCAGTTAATAATAGTGATGGATGATGGTTTTTGAACAATTAATTTTATTCTCGATTGCGCAAGTATCGTTTATGACTTGGAAACAATTTTAAGAAATACTGTCAACGTGTTGGATAAACGAGCTTCACTTCCGCGTGTGCTTACATAAATAAGCGCCGAGGGTTGGCCAGGGCGGGAGTTGAAAAAGACGGGGATACACATTTTACACAAAGTGTTGTTCACCAAGACATGACTCAAGTAATGATTCGTACACGAGCGTTTGAATTATTCATTGCACCCCTGACTCGGCTTTTGCCAGAATTTACACAAGAAGGTCTGATGTTGGAGCTTACGGCCCGTATCAATTATAAAGGGATACGGCGACAGTGGCGGAATTCTCTATTTCTTGTAAAATTGGTTTTTAGATTTATAATCACGAAATTCTGTGTACTGGCGATAAGAAATAAGTATTATTTTTTGTATTCCCTGTCGATTATTTACTTTTATATAATACCGTAGACACACAGACACTAATCGAAATGTGTATACAGGGTGTTCCAACGCAAATGAACAGTAGTTCTATGAGCAAAGTGGAAAAAATCTGTCTTCGAATCAACCTTAATATGTTTCTAGTGCATATTTTGAAATTATTTCAATATGGTGTTTCATATCTTCATACCGTAGCAAACGTGTATTTGTCTAAATCGAATACCCTATATTTTATTGCATATTTGAATAGAGCTTCCAAATGCAAGAAGTTTGATATCATATAAACATATGGTTTCGATTGTTATTTGTTTAGATATTTATTTGGTCAAACTTCAGAAGAACTTCCCAGCTTGACGGCTCGCAGCTCCGACATTTTTGAACATATTTAGATAAATTTTAGTACACAAATATATATAAATATATGTATATTCCAATATAAGATAGCTGTATGTTGAGAAAAATGCCATCAGTTCCCTTGTGGCGCCTCTGATTTTGGCTCAAAAGGTATCAGTGTGTCTTGAGAACACGGTGCTATTGTGTGGAAGCTTTAAGGGGCTAAAAACATATCATTAATTTACTATGTGTACCCTCTAATCCATCAGAGCGTACTTAAAGCTGTATTTACATATGAATCCAAACGACTTTCCTTTAGACTACCGACGATCAATCATTTTCGCTTTATATGCAGTGAAACCACTACCTCCCATATTCAAAAAGAAAATAAAAAGAGTGACTAAATCGGACAAAATGTAAAATGCCTTATTTTACATTTTATAAACACCGATGATTTTCATCTTCAAGGAGCGTTACAAATCTTTAAAGAGAATATTTCGGCGAGTCTCTCTTCTCTCTTATCTCTTTAGAACGTAATGTTTTTCAAGTTGTCGATAAAAAAGTGAAAGGAAACAGCTCAGCTTGTAAAGCTGTCTAATTGTAATTTTATTTTCTTCAAAGTACCTCATTTATTTCATTATTCAATATTTGACTGAATAGCCAACTTATACAGGGTGACTTTGAAGTTGAGTCATTAATTTTCAGATAATGATTGTAGAAGGAAGATAAACCAAAATATGTGGGTAAAAATAAAAAAAAATAAAGAAAAAATTTTACCTTGTTTTATAAAGTATCCTCCCGGCGGACCTGTATTTGATCGTGAGGTCTTGGAGCACCGGCATGCCCTCCCCTGTGAGGTCTTAAGTCACCTGATTCACGAGCCCGTTGTACTACATTAACAAAGGCACGAGGGGTTGGTTGCACCCGATTGGGAAACCGATCCGCATAAACATGTGCCATTTTTTATTTCGTTTGAGCCACGCAGCAAACACCACTATTCACTCATGCGTTACCGACTGACACATTGAATGAATACAACTGAATAAAATTGTAAAAACATCGTTCCAAATTCTTTCGCTTTTTTGTTTCCGATGCGATGAACCGATAAGGCGGATTATATCCGTTGTTGCCAAACACGAGCGCATAATATTATTATTGAGACAGGGCGGTACTCAAACTTCCAAAGGGCTATAACTTTGTTACTTTAATTTTACCAGAAAAATGGTAAAGGAAAAAACATTTCTTTTGATCAGATCTACTCACTGTTAAAATAAATGACTCAATTTCGAAGTCACCCTGTATATAACATATTTATGTAACTTTTTTATTATCCTTAAGGTGTTTATTTGATTTTTAAAGTGTCCTTCAAAGCCAAGACTAGGGACATAGTCAAGTGACTTTCCTGACGTGTATTTTTTATAATAGTGCATCCATCCATCTACGAGTCAGTCGAAGTAAAATTAACCTAAAGTGTTCAAAGAAAAGCTTACCAGTTATAAAACATAGCTCCCATTCTTCCACATTCTGATAGTATAATGAAGCATATATCATTTACCAAAACTGTTAGGTTTATTTCAAAGCAGAATTCCGAAGTATCTATCACGACAACCTTCATTTTGACTTTCTCGTCATGTATATTATACTTGTACCTCGCCTGCATTTCAGTTATTCGTCTTTATCGGTATACTTTCATTCTCGGCCTAACCTTCCAGCATATCAGCCGTCAACAGCCAGCGGCACGAGTATTTTTTCAAAGTTTACTCTTGAACGTTTGATAAGTGAAGAGCCTTGCCAGGAGATAAGATCCAGTGGGTCGTCGACTGCTGCTCAGTTTTCCTCCCACGCTCAGATTACAGCGACAGAAAGCGCATCTCACCGCTGGTATCAATCGTCCACTTTCTCTCTGCCCACTTGACATCCTACGTACGGACGTTCATATTTCTTCATCAGATATCTTCCCGAGATCATAAGTTAATTCTTGATAGGCGTGATTTAAATCTACATACGTGGTGTTAAAGCATGTTGTGTTTCATAAAAGTACACTTGACTATATTGAAGGTGTTTCAAATAGAAGTGGTTTCATTGGCCAGGCAAACATGGGGGATTATCGACATGAAAACCACAGGATAAGTTTAAGACGTTAAATGTATCTTAGTTCTTTTTTTTAACTGAAGAAGACGCGAAGACAGATTTTTCACAAGTTTTGAAATGGCTCCCAGCGAAACTGGTGTAACCCCTTTCCGATTAATTATTGTATTTTGTCAAAAGCCTATGAACCAGGGAACAGTCATACCGGCATGCACTATGAGTGATTGTTCAGTCGACGGTTGAAGAGAAACTTTACTTTCGACTGTCTTCCTGGCAGCACCTAAACTCATGAAGTCGGCCAAACAGGCCATTACAAATAGTTCATTGACATTCTTTTCCTCTAACGACAAATGTATGGGGAAACCTATGATGTGTGAAATGTGGGAAATAAGTGCGTAGGATTCCCGAGTCTGGGAGCGTATAAATATACTAATATAAAGAAAAGATATATACCCTCCTCCACCCCCTGCTACTCCGCACCCACCGATTTTTCAAGCCTAAATAGGATCCAGATCCTGAAACGTCAAGAAGAGAAATTTGAGAGATTTTTATTTTTTTCGTTTTTGGTCGTATTCTCCGCGGTCACTTGACCGATTTTCAAAAACTACAATGCTTTTGCGACCTTGGTCTAGTAGTAACCTTGGTGAAAATTTCATTCAAATCCCAGCAGAACTTTCCAAGTTATAGACGGGCCAATGATTAGCGAACACACAGACAGACCGAAAGACTGACGGAAATGAGTGATATGGTTTTTCGTGATGCCCTTTCACATATAGCAACCCAAAAATATAATACCTCATTTTAGAATTTTTTTGCGATTACACTTTCTCGCCCAGTGTCGTAGGTAGTAAAATCCTATATATCATTTTTCAGTAAAAAAAACATACCAAAGGAACAGTAGTTTGGCGTTCCAAATCGAAAAGGAGTATCATTTCGGGTTTTATATCGTTCATCCCGCACATATATTCTGCACTTTTATTTGTTTGTACGTTATCTGAATGTTTGAGCTTCTACCAAATATTTTTCTGGTCTCAAAGTCCATCCACTCTAAATGCAGATCAGGCACGTGGACTCGTTCTGTAAAGTTCCCATTACTTGATTGTAAGGAGACATCGTTACTGACCGAGCAAACACACCGATCCATAGGTACCTCCAAGTTTGCGGATTATCTTAAGATGATTAAGGAGAGTCGCAAAGACGACCTTTGACTTTCGATTTACGTTACCTCTTTGGACTTCGGGAACATTTGTATGCATGCCTAGGAAGCTCCATTGCAAACATAGATCCGATGCTACAACCGTACCCTTTGCCACAATCTGATGCAATTTGATTACCGCTAGCCACTGGGTATCATAGGCCGATCATTGTTTATTGTCTACTTATTTAATACAGTTAGACATTATGAGCAGGTTGCTCCCTATGCTTCCCCCTGAATCCCTTGCAATGAATCTACATTGAACTCATGTTGCATTGTACGTATATTTCCCACGTCAACTAGCGAGGAAATGTAATAGCAATTGATGTTATATGGCATGCACTCGTACATCACGAAAAACCGCGTCACTCATTTCGGTAGGTCTGTCTGTCTGTCTGTCCGCTAGTTCTTGACCCATCTGTAACTTGGAAAGTACTGCTTGGATTTGAATGAATATTTTACCCATCATTACTACTATGCCAAGGACGAAACATTTTTTTGAGAATCGGTCCAAGGGCGGCGGAGAAGAAGGCCAAAATGGAAAAAATAAAAATTGGTCAAACTTCGTATTTTGATATTTCAGAGGATCCTGATCACTTGTGAAAAAATGTTAAGGGGTAAAGAATTAGATGATGGGGGGTTGTACTAAGGTGAGGAGGAGTATATCTCAATTTTTGATGTAAGTATATTCATACGCGCCCAACCTCGATTATTCTACGCACCTTTTCTCCCTACATTTGCCCTTGAAACTAACAAGAATGTTTTCGATACGCGTCTAGGTTTTGGGGTGGTGAGACGTTGAAAGACAAACTATCGGTAGGGCAGAGAAAGAATGTCTATGGGATATTTGTATGAATCTGCTAGACTAACTTGATCCGTTTAATTTTTCTGATATACATGCTTAAACTTACTCAGAAGGTCTTCTGCTGCGTTGCGTGGAAAGTGCAGGGTTAACCTACTTGACACCATTTTCGTTGGCCAATCCTTTCAAACTACAATGCTCTTGTTTAGAGGGTGCTCCATCGTTTAAATAGCCTCCTGGTAAAAATTTGGCCCATTTGCTGTAAAACACTCGTGTGCCCCAGAAACCACCTGCTTACTTCAACATTTTTTTTCAATGTAAATGTTTTTCAATTTTAGAAATATTACGTAATTGCTGGGAGGTCAGGAGTGGCGATGGGTTATCTATAAATTCAAAGCCTTTTAGAGGCAAAATATCGATATTTCGTCGAAATAAAAGAAAAATAGAAAACACCAGATTCTTAATTCATTGAAAGGTTTACCCTAGTAGGGTGGTGCCGCTGCAGAAACATGATAATAAATTAGAGTTAGTAATTTTTCCTATCACTTGGCATTTTCCAACTTGAAAATAGAACAACTCTAATAGAAGCACAACACAGCTATATAAGAAATATAATAGATCTATTTGTGATTCCTAAACCACAAAAAATACTCAGAAGTCATATCTTTTTAGGCCCAAAGTAATATTATGAAGTACTGGCTATAGTCAGAGACTCCAGTTTGTTAGGTTTATTTAAAAGTAAACTAAAGAAATGGTTGCATGAAATTGCTAGAGCGAAAGTACACGAATTAATTGATCTGTATAGTATTTACTATTACTGAAAGGTGACATGTTCAAAAAAATTTCTTTATTAATATTCGTTCCAAGGTGTAAATTAAATGTTAAGTGTTATGGACTTTGTAATTTTGCCTTAAATCGCTATTTAGATTAGACAGATGCACAAGGCTACGCCTTGGTTTCTTATTTGGTAGGTTGCGTATTTCTGTAGACTTTATTATATCTCAAAGGTAATAAAGCAAATTTTGAATTTGAATTTAAATTGAAAAAAGATTTTGCAGCAAGAACGTTTGCAAGAGATCAAGCAACGAGACAGTTACAGTTAGCAGTTAATTGAACACAGCAGATCGAGCATGCAACGCAAATGTCGTGTCAAAGCTAATGATTGGCACTCATTTTTAATGTGATATCATCTAATCGTCTCGGGATTGTTGGATCGAGGGGTGATTGATTTAAAATCTGATGTGTAGTACGTTTGTTACCGTTAACAGCCATTGCTAAACAATGTTGCTATCTTCTGAATAATTCCACCAGACTATTGCTATAAATCCCGAAATCAACGCGCAATTTAATTACGTATAACTGTGCGGTGCTGACCAGTAGGTATTAGGAGAAACTATTCGTGGACTTAGCCCCGTTGAACGTCTTTGGCCCTCCTCGCGGCTTGAGAAGTTGCATCCGAAACTCTAAACTCCCCCCACAACTTCAGCGTCTTTGACTAACTTGTACCGCAATTAATTATATCGAAGGGGAACGGCTCCTTCTTGGCAGGAGTGGAACGGATGAACGTTGCTACATTTCACTTGGGTAGTTCGACATCGACAAGTGGTCAATCAAGGGGATAAGATCGTCCGGATTTCGGTTTTGTACGTGAACTTTCGAAGGGCCTAGTCAACAGCTGGATGGTAAAGCATTAAATTGTATTGCGTGGGCGAATACCAAAGCAAACTATTTCGATTTTGGTTTTACATCCTCGATCCATAGACGAGAGAAGCAATAGGAATCAAGTAGGTGTCTATAACAGACGAACCCATTTTCAGACAGCCGAAAAGGCATGCCCGTGGAGAAAATACTCGAGGAGGAAATCCCAAAAATGTCCTTGAGGACTATCCAGAGTGTTTCCACACGTACATGTGAGAAATCAAAAATGACAGAGGTCAACATCTGGGAGCTCTCATTGGGGTCGCTGTTGTCGCTGGTGATGCCGGTTGACCTTCAGCGCGTCACGTTCAGGGTCATTACAAACTTAAATTTAGAAAAAGTATTTAAAAATTTAAGTTCATTCAGAGGTTATGTTAAGGTCAAAGTAAGGTTATTTCAAGGTCAGAGGTCGTAAAAGTGTTTGAATCTATTAGAAAATATCCAACTATCCAACTTTTTGGTTCGCTGAATCTAAACCTGATGTTTATCTTATAAGGCGAGGTTCATATAGAGGTTATTTCCAGGTCACATTAAGGTTGTTCCGTAAGAGCGTTTTAATCCATTTGAAAATCTTCATACTCCAGTTTTCGAGGTCAATGAATCTGAATAGGATACTTGTTTCACCAGATGAGGTCATCCAGAACATATTTTGAAAAAACTTGAGGTCAAATCAAGGTTATCTCAAGGTAAGCGTGTGTGAAAATGTCTGAATCTATCGAAAGACCTCCAGATGTTGGTTTCTAGGGTAGCTGAATCTACATCTGGCACTTGTTTTTACCGGCAAGGTCTTCCAGAGGTCACTTTAAGGTCATTTTAATTTTATTTGACGATAAAAACCGATCGATATATTCTGAACTACCTTTTATGTCTTATGAGTTAAACATTGCAGGTGTACCTTACATCTATCTTGTTTTTAAAAGCTCCCAACTGTTCCTTCTTTATACTAGTCGTTGCAGTTTTGAGTATCTACAAAGATCAAAGATTTCATCTACGTGTACACCAGCCTCTATTACAAATTGAACTCCACACCCTAAATGGTGGCACAAGTGGTGTATAAGTGCCTCATCAATTGTTTCAGATTCAGATACTATGATCACCTCAACAGATTTATTATTTCAACATACAAGTCCTCAGTTGCCTCTTATCCTTTTTGCTCCCCCTTCCGGGCAGTAAATATTACACAATAGCAATAATTTCATTAAATACCGTAATATTTTTCTTAGTGAAAACTATCTCGTAAATCTCTTTATCCCCTAATTGGAAGAAATATGTGCTACCATCGGAACAGCAAAAAAGATCCGGCAATTCATCATCGCACTGTGAAGCAAATACCGTTCCGGTACAGGACGCCGGAAAATATAGCCTAGTAAGGCCCAAACAAATAGCTAATGAAAATGCTTGCGAACGGTGGAACAGTGTTGCCAGATGCAAAAGCACTACACAAATAGACAAGGTTACCCAAGATACAAGTATTTCTGGGCGAAAATATACCCTGGATTATAAGAAGTGAAAATCCTCGTGAATAGATAGACACCTTTAAAATCTAATCATAATATTTTACCGCACAAACTGGTATGTATATGACTGGCACCAAATTTTTCTTTTTTTTTGTATTGGAGGACTATATTTGCCTATCCCCACATTCAAGCAGCCGCGAAAGCAGAACTTGAGTGTAAAAGTATCAAGACCTGTAATGAGTGGATCAAGGAAAGATTTGTGTCACAAGTCACAAGTATCACCGATTAGTCAGAATAACAATTCCTTAGACAACAGTGACGTACTCCAAGACCCTATATTGCATTGAATGGAGAACGCTGAGTGATGAGGAAGCATTTTTTAGCTATAACGAGCAACAACTGAGCTCTTAGTAACTGCAGATGTTGACGAGAAGTTTTTCTTTCAAATAAATATGATTGGCTCTTGAAGAGTATGAAGCATATTCAGAGCAGACGGTCTGCAATGGACAAAGCTGGATGCAGACGAAAACCAAAAGACACTCAGAATAAAAAGGACATTGCTTAGTGGGTATCTAGCATAAGTGCATAATGCTATATATCACAAAGATTGCGCTTGAGTGAAAGTCCGGCAACATGGCTGAAGCTCAAAGGCATCTCTCGACCCGTAACAAAGTCCGTGTCGTTGAGGTCGAGACAGTGTGGGACGAGTAGAGAATTGCCGGTGTCACTGTTGAGAAATGACGGCGTCCTTCCAAAGAAAACACCACATAATACCATCGAGGCAGGTAGAGGAAGGAGAGGAAGTAGGATAGAACGACTGAACGACGGCACGCCAGCTTGGCGAATGGCGGCCATCACTCTCCATCCTGGAGAGGGAGCAATCAGTATGGATGCACGGGAGGACAAAGGGGAAGATAGGGGGACAAATGAAGAAATATGGTTGCGGCTGCCGAGGGTGGATGGTAAGTGGGCAGTGAAAGTGAACGATTAATATATCTCTTATAAGTCACTTAACGGTAGTTGACACCACTCGAAGGTGCAGGATACCCTGGGTGATTCACTGATGGTGCTACTATTTATACTGGGTGTTTCCAATTCGACCCTCACCATTGGGATCTCGGAAGCAGCAAGAGATACCAGGTAACTTAAGTGGCGGCAAAGTTGCTTATTTATATGCCTATCGAGATGTCGCTTAGAAAGCTTTGAAATCCAAAGTAGTTCCAGAAGGAGTCGAAAAAAAAACGAATTTTCTCAAAATCATTTTATTCTTTATCCTGACTTTATTTGTAGAGGGATTTCAAAATGAATAGCACATTAGCATTGCCACTTTTTCATCTACAAGATAGTATAATTAGAATTTCAATATGACGTTTTTTCCCTGGTCCTCCAGCATCAACTTTAATTTTTTCTAATAGATGCCATATTGGTTTTTACGTAGATGAATACAGTTATTAATTCTGATTCCAAAAATATATAATATGCCATAAATTGTCACTGCCAAATTTCCTAGGTATTCCTTGAAATTATCATATAAAGTATTTATTGAATAATCGTTGATTATTTACTGGTTGTATCTGGAATGGGATTTTAAAATGAATTGCATATTAGCATTGCCACTCTTCCTCCTCTAAGGGACAGCGTAGTCAAATTCTTAATTAGACACTTCTGCTTTCCATGTTTAACCTCATTTTTATGGACTCCCTGTTCCGGAATCGAACACAATGTTTGGTTCTGCATTTACGAGTAGTTATGAAAATAATGCATTTATTTATGTCACGATAAATGTCACATATTTAATTAAAGTAATATTTCATTCTTAGTAGTATTTAAATGTACAGAATTCCAATATAGCGTTCATAATTATGGAAAAACAAAGTTGGTGATGGAAGTCCAAAGAAGAAACCTCAAAACGCATCTCAAATAGTCACGAAAAAATAAAAATGATTTTGTGATAAATCTGGTATACGAAACAAATGATAATCTAGAAAATTCTGTTTTTTTTTTAATAACTAAGGTTTGGCAACGCCGATGTATGACACGTTATACATTTTTGGAATAAGAATGAAAATTCCTATTCATCTGTGTAAAAATCCAATATGGTGCCCAGATGGAAAAATCAAATAGATGCTGAATGACAATAGATGAAACGTCATATTGAAATTCTGATTCTGCACAATTTATTTAGAAATCCCACTACAAATAAAGTCAAGGAAAAATTAAAACGACTTTAGGAAATTTCGGTTTTTTCCGTCTTTCGCCGGAAGTACTTTCAATTACTAAACTTTCTAAATGGCATTTTGTTAACTACCTAAATAGGCAACTTTGCCCCCATTTAAGCGATTTCGTATCTCTGTGATCCCAATGGTGACTGTCGAATTTGAAGCACCCGGTATAGTATATAGCGAAACGAGGTATGGAAACGGGATATTTTGTCAGTACTGAGAATGACCTATTCGCCGTTTGTTTGTCTGGGCGGTCCGTAGGACCTTTGCATGTCTTATGTGTGCATGTCAAGGAAAAAGAGAAAGGGAAAAAGAAGGAAAAAGGAGCTTAAGATCCTTTTTGACTTAGTACACGGATTAATTTTGAGGTGAACTAAAAACAAATTTTGATTTCATTTTTTATTAGAGTGTAATTTTGAGCTCACTAAAAGTTCGTGCTAACTTTTGATCGCAGTGCGAGCCTTGGCCTTGAATGTTTACGAACTTGCTCCACTCTGTAGTCCACTGCATCACGCAACAGAGGGTTGCTGCGCGATTCCGCTTGGCTATAACGTCGCTGCGCCTGAAGCTTGAGATGACCCCTCAAGTAAGGAACCTCAAGGTCTCTGTGCAGTGTCTCGTTTGATCTGAGAATGATGGAACTGTCAATAGATAGGACTCATTTTCTCCTCTTTTATGTTTTTTGAATTAAGCATTGTGTCAGTTGCACTTTTAGAATATTTGCGGTGTATAAATTTCTCAGCTTCATATTATCTTACATATTTTTTTTAAGACTCTTAAGACATGTTAAATCGTTCAAGAATTGTACGTGTGAGCATCTTGATGATGGTTATGAATGCATTGTAAGTACAGAGACAATAAACCTACACAAAAATTATTAAATATCGTCTCGCAAGAAATGGCTTCCATGTAATCAGTATGATCTAGATCGAAGGATTAATTTATTCATTATGAAGATCATTCTTACAAAAAATATGATGGATATTAATTCAAAGTTTAGATGTAAAAGCAATTGAGGTGATACCTCACAATATAGATTAGTTGTTGAAAAGTGGTGACGTGACATCAATCTCACTCACCACTCACCACTGTGTGGACAGCATTCGCATTATTAGTCGAATCATATTAGCAAATTTCCCTGATTTAATTTTAAAGTCTGGTTTTATTGGTGCAAGTTGTTCAAAGGGATATTTAAAATATGGACGCATAAAATGGATACACCAACTTTTGAGGGAAAACTTTTTACTCGACAAGAAAGCTCAGTGACTCAGACTGACTACTGTCACGGTCTGGTTTTTCACTTTAATTTGGTCATATAAATACAGATATTTTTGAAGAACTCTAGATAAATAATCCATAACCGAGAGAGAACCCTATAATTTCAAGTCATATACCGATGATCAATGTTACTGTCCATTATTTTATTTCACTAAATTACATGATATGAGAACATGGGCAGCAGAGAGTTGGATGCTATCCATCTGACGTCTTTTCATGTAGATTTCGATGAATGCATTTCCCCTGTCTTAGATACAATATTTCTTAACAACGCGCCTTTGCATTTCAAAATGCCACGAAATTGCATTCAAAGAATTTTTTCAAATGCAGTTTTTGAAATGCTATTTTTTGCTTATATCATAATCGTTAAGTGTATGACTTTTACTAGAAGAATCCTAAATACAGCTTTTCTCACTTTTTCCGCAGCCTCATATCCATTTTCCCTGGATCAGTTGCAAAAAGGGCCACGACTAGCATTCCTACCAAAGTGGCATTATGTATTTATGACATTAACTGGCTGCGATACCCACCGAACAAACGTTCTGTTTTAATGTCTGTCATTGAGTGTACATTGATTTGAGTTGAGAACGTAAAATTTTACGAACGATATTATGTGGGCACGGCCATTGAATTGAGGGCCATTCGGATAGTAATAATGGAATAATTGATCGTTTCTATGGTTTTTGATTATGTGTTGCTGCTTCGGTTTGCCATGTCGCGCGATGCGATGACTATGTTTTTACTATTGCTGACACGATGATTATTTGATGACAACGAAGATAACGAATATGCAGTTTGCTATTCGGCATTAGTCTGTGCTTGCGCAATTAGCATTATGACAGTGGTGGGGGAATGTAGGCCTGTGATTAGGATAGGAATTCAAAAATATTATCTAACCAACCTAGCCATTTACGATTCATTATGTGTTCTACCTAAAGTCTCTAATTCAAAAATAATTGAACCTCTAGTATATAAAGAAACTTCAACTGGCTAAGGTTATCCGAATTGGGAAAAGCCTCCTCAGGTAGATTGTTCCAAAATCTTGATACCCTAGGAACAAAGCGGTCGTATCGGCCAGTCCTGGATGTAAAAGGTTGGGTACGGTTACGATAGGAGCCCTATATCAGGCGGGTCTGTCCGGCAGGCATATCGCGGCATATATGAGATGTTCTAAGGAGCAAAGGCTGTTGACATAGCGGTAGAAGAAAGCTAGATCGCTGACGGTCGGTCAGTGCGGAAGGATCCCGAGACTGCCCATTACAGAAAAGTCATCGATCAGTCGAGTAGCGCTCCCCTGAACAGCATCGAGCATGGATACTGTACTCGAGCCTTGTACAGAATGAGGAGGTTATGTACAGAAAAGTACTTCTTAGTCCTGCTTCTTCCCAGCAGCTGCAACTATAGGCGATATATGTTCGTGTCAGGTCAAGTGTTCGGTGATCTGGACTCCGACCATCCGAAATGTACAGCTCTTTCATCACACATGGATGAGCGCTCGAGTGTTTCTTGTTAGTCAAAGTACATACTGTACTGAATTTTGAAGCAATATACTGTGCTAGATTGTTGCGTCCCGGGTGCAGTGATAACCTACGAGTTTCTCGTCTCTTCTCCAGCTAACCGAGAGAAATGAGATTATCACTCTGAATGTATGCATGTAGAGTGCTGTCATCAGCAGTGTGGATCAGATGAATCATAAATGACAGGAGGTCGTGGATATGTAAGAAGAACAACGTTAAAGGAAGGAACGATCCCTGGGGAGGAGAAGAACCCATCAGTTGTTACGGATATCTTGCGGCTAGCGAGCAAGTGAGCCATCCATCTGCAAAGCTTCTCTGGGAGGCGAGAGGAAGAGGGCAGCATGCCGCAGCTGATCGAAGGCTTTAATGATATCAAGAGCAACGACATGAGCCGTACCATAAGACTGAATGCGTTTACTCCACAACTGCATGGTAAGAAGTTACCCGTGGATCGCTGGTGCCGGAAATCATACTGCCTGTCGCTATTCGAGCTGTGATGTTCAAGGTACTCCAGAAGCTCGCTTGTTTTATGCACATCTCCATCATCATACTTCTAACAGAAGGGGGGTTTAGATTTTTTTGGCATGGGAAGTAAAACATCGCGGACGTGTTATGAGCGAAAACCCAAGCAAAACCAGTGCTTTCCCCTGCATTTCTCACCTCCCTCATAAACGTTCTGAAGTTTCCGTGCACACACACAGTTATATTCGCGTCCGTCGTATCTTTAATTTCATCTTTACACACTTTTCCGTGGAGTATAAGGACCGTATGAGTGTGGGCAATTAGCGCACTTATCAGCTAACCAGAAACAGCCAGAGAGCGGTTTGTTTAATTTAGCAATCTTGACTTCGCTCTAATGCCCTCCACCATAGGCGCAGAAATATGGATGATATAAGTTAGGTGTGAAGTCTGTAAATGTAGCCAATGTTGTAGTAGTAGATTGTGAAATGTTACAATGCGTCTTTATTACGAGCATATGTCCAACGTATTGACAAACACAGCAAGGAATAGTGTCAGCGATGATTTTATGCTGTCAGACTGACTACGTGCGTTGCTCACCTTCAGTTTCGACCAGAAGGAAGAGATGTACTACATACAAATTTGATCGCTTTGGGAGTCCTTTGATGTATTTGGACATTTTCGTCTTTGGATTTTACAGGTTCTCTTTTTATCTCCAACAGATAAAGCAGATAGGTCTACTGAAAAATCGGCAGAATTATCAAGGCGTGCTACACTGGTGACAAAAATGTGCTGCCTACGCATGCGCAGTTACAAGATCGCATTTTCTTTGATTGTCTTGAATCTCTTTGGAACACCTTTGGGTGTCCTCGGACCTCGATTTACCTCGGATCTCTGTGGATTGTCTCGTATTCTATTGGATTGCCCTGAGACTTTTCCCAAGCTATCCACCCGCGTTTGTGGACATTAAAATGACACACTCCTACTGGATCCTGCCAAAGAAGAAGAAAATGCCTCCATTCCATTATTATTTGAAAGAATATGAAAAATAAATAAAAGCACGTGCTTGTTCTACAATCCTTTTTTTTCTTTGTTTTTTCTCATTTCATTAACCTTTTATTAATCCTTACCAAGTGTCCTCCCAGTCCAATTAATCCGAATTCACCTTAGTAGCATCATTATATTCCTTACTGGTGAGACACCTAACAATCTCTTTCTGTATCATTCTAGACATTTTAATAGCATCTGTCTTGCACTCCTGCTGAACCAAATTCGATGCGCCCATGTCTTCTTGCAATATTTGCCTACACAGCACCACGAAAGGGTTGCTGGTGATGGTAACGTGTAGCACTCCTTATGTCTGTCGGTACGTGTGTGCTGGTGTGAAGGTGATTCTCACGTCCCATCATAGTCCGAGTCTTCTGCAACCCTTCAGCTCGAGTGTTCTCACTTTAACTTTATGCCAGCCGTTGCTTTAATTATATATGGCTTTCGAATTGCTACTGTTACTGCTGAAATTGAGTGCGATTACACTCTTACGTACACAAATAAACGGTACAATTATGCACGTGCTCGTGGGGGAGCTTGGGAGAGACGTTTCAGATTTGAGTGTGACGAGTGGTAGGTGAAGAGATAAGGTAGGATGTTACAGTCGGTAGGGAGGTTATGAGGGGTATCATGAACTATTTACATGAATTTAGTTATATTAGAGGGTGTGAAATTTATAGTAAACTACTAGGGTCTACTACCACCTTTTAGAATTTTCGGATGAGTTCCGACATCGGCATGACCGTATCTTTGCTGAATGCTAATCAGCAATTTTCTAATATCGCCAGCTTATTTCGGTTATTCGCACTCGGGATAAATGACCTCGGCTTGTATAAAATCAGTAATGCACTGTTTGGGTTTTTCATTAAAAAAGATTTCATCGGACTGCAGCAATCAGCGTTTTCGTGTACCTCATCTCTTTGGAACGCTGGTGTGAAACTACCTGTCAACAATGTTTGATAACTGATTGTAATATCTCTTGATAAATACTTATATTATATTACGTCACGAAATCAAAAAATATCATTGAATTACACAAACATAACGCTCATATATATAGATAGTATCGCGCCCACCTCGTATGTCGCCACGCTGCTTACCTGCACGGCGTTAAATAACCCGGTGACGCACCGCATATGCGACGGATAGGGGATGCGGTACGTCTGCTAAATATTTTTCTAATATGTCTAATTGGTGCGTAGAATTACCAGGGTTCAGAATTTACTAACATCCTACCTCCCCTACTCAACAACTTTTTTCAAAACCGATTAGGATCCACTAAAACGTCAAAAAACGAAGTTGAAACGATTTTTGTTGCGTTTTTCTCCGCCGTATTGGACCGATTTTCAAAAAATATTTTTTTCATCTCAAGCACCATCAAAAAGCACGCATAATGGTACCGCTGCGACATAGGATATTCCTGCTCAAGTTTCCTTAATAAACATTTTACTAAAATACGCAATGAATTACTTGTTTCGTAACACTTGCAGCTGCGGTTAAAGCGAGGGTAAAGCTCATAGTAAATTAACCTACCGAGTTCACTAATTAAGTTACACTTTAAACATTCATACAAGCACCTTAAACTCTACGTAATATCTTACCTTAAACCTCGCTTGGTATATTGTCATTGCCATCTGCGAGCTGTTGCCTGGTAATTACTTTAGCGTTTCTACCTCGGCTTCTACCTCAAAATCTTCTATCTCACACGTCTGGGAGTATAATCGTATGAATAATCCAAGAAAATGGAGGTAATTTTGAGGGTGACACTGGATAGGGGACATACACTACTTATTATTTTACCATTTTAACGTTACCAAGATGAGAATAGATGCTGAATTTGAAAATTGTGGTCGCTGCATCGACCGGACAAGTGGCAGAAGAAGTTGATACGTTTAATGAAGCAGAAGGTTTTGAGGGGACTGTCAACTTGAATTTTGATTTTGCTTTTGGAAAAGGTGGAAAGTCATCCGTCTTGTCGGTTTTGTTCGTTTTGTCGATGCGTCTTTTCCTAGACTTGGCCTGGATGAATCCGTCATTCTGTATTTCAACGTCGGTCGATGTCACGTCAGTTAAATTTTCAAGAGGTCTTTTTAAATTGACAGCCTTGTCAGGTTTAGAATTAAAATTTGCATTATTGATTAACTGTGTTACCTGGGTGGTCAGGCAGTCTATTTTACTGTTTTGATCCCTAACTGTCTCAGTCAGCTCCTTTATTTGCTGGGCCTGGCTTTCGATGATTAGGATCTGGCGCTGGATGGTTCTGTCCTTTTCGTCTGCTACAGCTGGTGTCATCAATTCCTTTGATTTTATGGTCTCAGTCAGCTCCTTTATTTGCTGGGCCTGACTTTCGATGATCAGCGTCTGGCGCTGGATGGTTCCTTCCTTTTCGTCTGCTACAGCTGGTGTCATCAATTCCTTTGATTTCTTGGTAATCTCTGTTCTCTTCTTCTGGCTGGGTTATTTCATCATCGGGGACGCTGCAGGATCATTACTTTGACCTCTAGAGTCTATCTCCATGTTTTTAAATCGGGTTTTCTATTGAAAAACTTGAAAACTCTCAAGAGCAAGAATATGACGTATTAGTTTGTTTATGTGTGTCTTCCTGGTGAGACTTCTACTAATTTTCAGAAATATTTTTTTGGAATTGCTATTTTGTTAACAACCCACGCATACGCCACTTGTAGCACCTAGTGAGCTTGGTAACTGTACCTTATTTCCTATGATTTTTTTTTCATATCGCAGTAATTTTGCGGCCCTGTCCTTTTATATCAAACAAAGTCATTTGTGTTCAAATTATCTTTTATCGACATTTGTCTTTCCTTTGTTCACTTACAAATTAAAAAAACATCTGAAACGGCCATAGAGACCTTTAATCTAGAGTAGTCTTTTCAATATTCACCAAAAGCATTATTCCTTGCTGCAATTCTGCCTTTGTCTTTATCACTTCAGAGGCACGTGGGCGGTTTCACAAAAATATAGGGTGTCCCATGACTGCCTTATCAATAAACCTGAACGTCTTGCAATGATTCAAGCTTTATTATTTAAAAAAAAAAACTAGAATTACTTAACTTTGTGTCACTGCACGTATAGAAAAAGGCATACAAAATATGGGAGCATGGTGATTCGTTCAATAAAGAAATATTATTAGTATTATCCCCTTAGGCACGATATAAAGGCCCCTCTCAGGTATATCCCCGAAAGCAAAGGTAATTAACTCGTTTAGCATCCTGTTATATGTTGGACTAGGGGATCCAGACTGAGCACCCGTGCGCTATTTGTAAATACAAAGACAACTTCTAGATGCCCATTCACTCTCTTACTCTGAATCTGTTAGGCTAGCCGTTTGCATTGACCAGCCAGAGTCGAGCTGTCCAGTCCTGATTCCGAGCCACAAAATTCCATAGTCTAGTCAAACTAGGAAATTTCGCGATAATACTACGAGTCCATTCATTAGTGTCAAGGCAATTAATGTGCTAATGTATTTTCACCGTGTTATACTTCTGCTAGCTCTAAAATCATTTTTCTAATAGTATCTTGATTGCAGAAGTATATAAAGAGGATGGCCGCATACCGACTTATAACCTGATATCAACCATTTATCACCCCGATTCAAATATTTATAAATGTAAAGTTTTGTTGTCGAACTTACATAATGACGTGAGCAGGACACAATTTGGAATGACATTCATTACTTACCTAGGTATATTTTTTGTTATCATTATTATCTATAGAAAGAAATGCTACTTTTCAGTAGGGCATAGGGGTCAATAATGATAATTTATCACGTTACTAGTAAAAAATGGCCTGTATAACATTTCAACAACAAAGAATTCAGTCTCAAAGTCCAGCCAAACAATTTCTAGCAAATATAAACAGCCTCCCACTCCATGCAGAAAGGTGGAATCATCACGACTCCTCCCATCTCATCGCCAAATTTTATATCCCACCTCTGCCAATATATATGCGCTTTTCATTTTGATAATCGCATGGCTGCAACAGCGAAACGAATGGCCTAGCAGACAAAATAACGCACTTGATTCATCTCGCGAACTAAATAGCCTCCTGACAATTGCATCAGCTCCGTCATTACAATTAAAAGTAGCAGGCGGCGGCTCGTGAAAACAAACGCGCATCACGGGGCATTCTAGTCATAAAACAGCCTGCTGGATGGTCATAATGAAGATGAGATCGTTATGTGTATTTGTATCATGGGCGTCGTTTTGGCTGTTCGACAGGAATGTACACCGTAATATTAAATAAAACAGAGGACATGACCCACACTGTTTATTTTTCGTACCAGATTGGGTCGTACTACATAGGCGGATGCCACTCACAAAGTACATAGCTAAATTTAATTCAACTTTATGATTGAATTCAGCAATTGTTTCAAATTTTTAACCATGTGTTTCGAGAAATACTGACGAGGTTTTAGTGGAGAGCCATTGTGGAGAACCACCATTCACACTCCTCCAGCTTTGTTTTGTCGCTGCCTTGTAGCTGTTTCACAGCCGATTTTGTCGGAAGCCATCTCTTCCCCTTGATAAAAAACCCTGACGTGAACAGGTAAAATATCATTTTAATTGGATATTTTTCAGATATTGATATATTGATTGTTGCTGACTGGAGTCTTCTTGATTATGTTTGGCATTTTACGAATTCAAATATAGGGCAGTGCCTACATGTCACTGGGCTTATTACATTACATTAATTATGATTTTGAATTTCGAGCTGCCATAACTTATTTTAGAACAAGGGATAACTTTTTGAGGGTATATCACTTTGTTACATTTTTATATTTTCTTGCCCTTGCAGAAAGAACAGTAAATTTCTAGTAATAGAAAATGTACTTGGATTTTTCTTCAAGTTTGAGTCTTCTAAAAGTGTAGTTCTGTCTCAAACAGAGAATAAATAGTGGATTTTTAAACAGTATTTCTCTCTCTAGCGTTTTTTTATACCGTAAATTTTGGAAAACAAGGCAAGCAGCCTCTGCCTTGTGACGTTCCTTACGTCACTGCTCACTGCTGGACACTGGTTTTTGATCTGAGCGTTTGTAAGCTGTGTACGTGTACCATAGTAAACGTTTTGCAGGGTTAGTTATTACAGTCTAATAATTTTGTTTTCAGGTAGTTTTGAATAATATCATTTCTTTTAACTTGCAAGTGGTAGAGCATATGTGCTGCTTGTTTTGGCAATATATTGTGATTGTTTTTTAGATATCTTGTTTTATTTGGCACTCTGTATACAGTTAATTAGGTTTTCTTTTCTTTGTGTGGTGGTCAGGCAAAACAAGTTCCGACTAACAAGTCGGGGATTTGTGGGTTAATCCGTCTTGAGTCACTGGCGCTCTTAACCCCGCCCCCTACTCTCCACCTTACTGGCAGCTGTTTTGCATTGACTGATTCTTAGATTTCATTTATAGTAATTCATTAATTAATTAATTTAAAAAAAGGAAAGAGGAATCACACCACCAGTTCGTCTTATTTATAAAAAAAGGCGTGGCAAAGGCAAATCGGCAGTAAAACTTCAAGTTTCTGAAAAATTAATCACTGTAGATATTAACGCGAATAAAAAAATAGGTTACAGAGAAAATGTGGTTTTGACTAATAGAAAGCATTGCAATCTGATAAGCTAATGAGATACACCAGAGATATAGTTAAAACTAAAAAGGTGATGGTGTTCAGAATTCAAAACTTCGAAGGTTGCGTTTATTTTGACCTTATTCTGGTATCCTTAACATCGATGGTTTTATTTGCTGGACAAAATAATAAGCGATGAATCAGAGACAACCATAGTATTTGTTTAGTACGTTTCCATTTAAACAAGTTGGAGTCACATGTGTCGGACGAAAGGTAGAAGAACTACGTCCACTTTCTCAAGGCTATTGTAGCCCTGATTTCAAAAATTAACCACCATCATCTTGTCAGAGAAAAATAATAGCTCTAGGTCTGAGTCTGAGTGAATGATGTATGTATCAAAAAAGGCTAACGTCAACGATGAAGTATAGGTAAAGTGAATAGCCATAACTGTGTATTATGCGGTTGTGGTCATACTCTCCGCTCATGGATTTATCATAAATAGCGGCAGCAACACTTGACTTTAAAACAGCTAAATGATTTTATTGGCAATATACGGGTCGTTATGAGAGAACGAGAGCGACATGGCAGCATGGCATGCGATCAACGGGGGTGTCGTTAGCCGGTAATTAAATGACATGCCGCCAAGGCATTTTTCAAACATAAAACTCATCCCTCCGAAGCACTAAAATCAAATTTGATGGACTGCGATGCGTTAGCGGTGGCGAAGAAGTTGAAACAATTGCGTGAGCTGTAAGCAACATTCGGAAGTGGGGACGGGAGGTTGTTTAAGCGAAAAATATTGCAAAAGATGACTATTATTTAGGGGGTTATCATTCGAGGTTTACCGACCGTGCGACTGTAAAATGTAATTTCGGTGCGGTTTTAGTGTTTTACGACGCGATGCTAGAAACAAAAGTTGTTCATTAAGCGCGTATACGTAAGCGTTGTGATGCCTACGAACACGAGGGGTGAGCATTCGGTTACATAGTTGCAAAGACTTTTTGAGAGGCAACTGATATTAAGGATAAAGAAAATATAACATTCAGTAATAATGATTTTATACGAATGAAATTTTGTATTCACTTAGACATAAGCGAAAGGTATCGCTAGATTTCGGTAATAATATAATGTACCATTCTGATGCCATGCCAGTAGTTGGGACATACATCCCTTCTTACTTCCCACGCCTACTGGTAATCGCGAATAATAGATGACGTATGCATTACTGTTTAAAGAAAATTGTAATTGATTTTTCACTATGAACATGATGTTCACTATTAAAGATTATACAGGGTACGTCAGAAAGAACGCATGTTTTTCGAATGGGTACTATATCGAGTGGGCTGGTCCCGAGTCGGTAGAAAAGGGCATGTTGGATAGTGGGAGAAGTGCAAAGCCCGAATCGTTCCGTCCGTTTCCGTGCCAGTTCCCTAGGGATCCACGCGTCCTCTGTACGTCGCATCTTGAAGAAGGATTTAGTGCTCCATCCTTACAAAATCCAAGTTTGTCAACAACTGTTGTCAGGGGATTATGCGCAACGTGTTAGTTTTGCACAGCTCATGATTGTACAGTTGGATAACAATGACATGACGTTGTTTATAAGTGATGAAGCACATTTTCATTTACAAGGATACGTCAATAAACAAAATTGTCGATATTGGTCTCCAGTGAACCCCCAACAGTTTCCTCTAAAGTTACAGTTTGGTGTGCAGTAAGCCCATCGATGATCATTGGCCCTTGTTTTTTTTGAACACAACTTTTTTTTCCGGAACTTCGACGTCGACGTGTCTGCCTCAGAACACTGTGGTTCCAACAAGACGGGGCAACATCCCACACAGCTCGCACTTCGATGGAACTTCTTCGGCAAGAATTCCCACGACGTTTCAGTTCACGTCACCGCAATATTCCATGGCCCCCTCGCTACCCGGACCTGTCAACGTGTGATTTTTTTTATGGGGCTACCTAAAATCAAAAGTTTACCAAAGCAAGCGGAGGGGGAAATAGGAAGAGAAGTAACCCAAATTCCTGCACGGATGCTGGCCGACGCAATGGGCTCATTTCGGGAGAGACTTGCTTCCTGCATTTCGGCTCAAGGCCGCCATATGGCCGACATAGTTTTTAGAACGTAAATTTTGTTACACTCAAAAAAATTGCAAGTATTTCTGAGTATTTTGATATAATAAAATATTTTTTCCCATACTTATTTTGACTGTACTACTCATTTAAAACACATGCATTCTTTCTGACGGTTATTAGGAGGAGCATGATGTGAAAGACAATATCCTAGATGACTTCATAGACAACGCGGGCGAACAGTGTTGTGTTTATACAGGGTGCGGCAGAGAGGATGGACGGTTTTAAAAAAATCATAAAATAGTTAATTTTTACTCAAAAACAAATTTATTGATGGAATCAGGTTCACAAGCAAATAGCATTTGAGATAGTCAAGTGTGGAAAATCAGATCAGGAATGTGGTGGCCGAAATCGTTGATGCAGTGCTGGAGGCGTTCTTGGAAGTTCGCGTAGACTCTCTCCAACATCGCTCTCTCAACTTGGGCGACTTCCACGCGAATTTCGCCCTTCAATTCGTCCAGAGTTCGGGGCTTGTTCGCGTATACTCTAGCCTTGAGGTGTCCCCATGAGAAAAAATCGCATATGGATAAATCTGGGGACCGAGGAGGCCAATGAACATCCGGACAGATCGAGTCGGACTGGGAAGAAAGACCTGTCGAACGCGTTCAACATTTTCAGGAGTTCGAACTGTTCGCGGCGCTCCTCTTGGTCTTCTGTTGATCAGTTCACCACGCCTGCGAAGTGATTCAACCCAACAAAGGATGGTGTTTCGAGAGGAAACAGCTCTATTCCGATGAATGTTGAAGTGGCGGCGAAACTCACGCTGTACGACGATGACTGACTCATTATTTCGGACGAAGGAATCATAGGCGAAAACGCGGTGGTCCACTGTCCAAGGCTCCATAACGACAACTGGTAAAATAATGCTAGGATCTCACGAGTCAAACGGCACCCTCCCCACCTCTCTCGTAGACGGAAGCGGATAGTACTACCCATCCCAAAAACGTCCGTCCTCTCTGCCGCACCCTGTAGTTATACGTATATAACAGCTATCTTGATCAACACCGGTATACCCGAGAGTATTCTTTAATTGGTATACGACACCTCACTATTTACAATAGCAAGATGTGAAGTGCCTCTTTAACAAAACTTTCTACTACTTTATCTGAATATGAAATTGAAGATGAAATTTGTCTACTAAATTTTGATCGCTGTTGTTTCTTCTTTTCAGGTAAGATACTATTGTCGCTACAGAAAATCTTATATGGGTATGTACTTTACTACTACTTATTATCATAATATTTGAACTGGATAACCGAAACCCATAAAAGTTATCTCTTAAAAGTACTTTTGAATTGCTTTGCTCCAGCAAAATAACGTGCAGTATTATTTTGAGCCAAGAAAAATGTCTTAGAAAAGTTATTTCTTATGTACTTTGTATCTGTGCTTGTCTAGATATTTTTAAAATGCCGCTGTGCCACTGGCGAGGAATTGTTATAAGGGCGAAAAATTTCGAAAACGAGCTGTTATGTTTTTTGATGTTATATCAAATGTATATCACAAAAAACAATTTCATGATTCTATTGAAATTTTCACACTAGGTTGCTACTATGTCAAGGACGAGTGAAGAAAAGAAAATGGTAAGAAAAAGAATTACACGCTTAATTCTACTATAAAAATGGTGTATCCACATACAATTTTAGAGCTGTACTATTATCTGTTAAAAATATACGATTGGAGGAAAAATGCACAATAAAATACACAAAAAATGATAAGATCGTTTTTTTTTAATCATCCGTATACATACCATGAAACAATCGGACGAAAAGTATTGCGTGATGTTAAGGTATCTCATCTCAAGCTAGCTGTACCTGATTCCTAACGTTGGTAGAAGATGATTCAAAGACGTCGCTCTCCTTCCGATAATATCTGCGTAACGGTATATCCAGGAAATACTGGAACCCCACTTTTTGTTTTTCCTCCAAACGCCCACATTGTTAGATATACAATTATTGAAATCCTACTCAAAGTAATGTTATGTAAGTAAGGTAGACTGCCGCGACGCGTGCAACTTCATCAGTCATTCGTGCCTAATTTTGTAGTCCTGATGAGATATTAGGACCAGGTATGTAACTACACAGCAAACAATATTGCCAGGATATAGTCGAAACATAGCTGACATATCCGAGATATATGGCTGAGCCACACATATTGCACGTTTGGATGCTCCAAAATATAATATCTGAGACTTATCCTATAGTTGACTCGCTGATCAGTCTTGTTCTACTCGGTTGTGGTGAGGGTAGAAAAGTTGAAGTATCTGTTAATCTAAAATGCAAAACTACACCCACATCGCTGGTTAATCTCCAAATCAGAGCCAGACCATTAATTTAAATCAGAGAAGCGGCTCTTGACAATGAAAGATGTAGTATGGCTAGAATGCATCATAACTGACGAGGAGAATGGGTAAATTGGTCAATCACCGGTAGATCCAAAGGCGTATCACTCTGGGTCCATAAACGGCAAGGTGGATCTATAGTTACAGACCAGGAGATATGGTAGTCGAGAAGAGTTCCGAAAATGAAATATGTTTTCTGGATGTTATACAACATTTTATATCACGAAAAACCATGCCTCTCATTTCCGCCTGTTTGTCTGTCTGTCTGCTACTTCTTGGCCCACCTATAAGTTGGAAAGTACCGCTCGGATTTTAATGAAATTTTTACACAAGGTTGCTACTACTTCTAGTACAAATTGCTTATTGGTTTTCACAAAGTACACTGGAGTATATATTATAATTTTTATGATTACAAATAATATCTGCCGCCGCTGGCATGGTACGCGGTAACACTGGCTGGGATTATGCTCGCCTGCAGGAATCTTTTTCAGGGGGGGCTGGTCACCGACAAGAGAGAATTTTTGTGAAAGTGTACCAACCCCCAAAACTTTTTGAAGAGCAGAAGTGTATCGGTCCTCAAAGCTTCGAAACGTTTTTAAGAGCTAAACTCACGAAAATTGTACACCAAATCATGCTAAGTATACCTTGCTCCTCACAGCTCTCCTCCCCCTCCTTCCGCGCGTCGACCCCTTCAGGTGGGCGCTCCAGGCTTCTGCCTCCCATCCCAACTCTGTAGAACTTTATGCATCAAGAACTGGCCAGTACGTTCGCTCTTTTGTCCCTAAGATATCGAGGTTGCGGAACAATTTGTCCAAAGGGGCTCTTCCAATTCTGCAAACCTTGAGCAGTTCAAAAATCGGATTACAAAAATATTTTAAACATCTTATAGCGATTGGGGCGGCCCGGTATTTAGGCTTCTGCTTACACGGCGGCATCACTATAATAAATTAACAGAATTCTCAGCTAGACTACGCCCCTCCCCCGATACCCTTGTACCAGCGGACGCCCACGTCTAAGATTATTGGATACGGAACACTAATAAAACCTTTTTCTTTGTTGTACTAGCCGAATTTAAGGGCAATTTTTTCCGCTAAAATAGCGGTAGTTTTTGACACTGCATGGAGAGTTTCATAGCCGATTGTTATCTAGGCTGTTTTACTGTGTATGTCTTCTGGGATACGACCAAGGACACTGCAGTTCCAGACTGAATCCTAGATCTTGAAAAATCGATTTTTCAAACTGTATTTGGTCTCTAGATTTACGAACGGTAGTTTTTTATACAGAAGCAGCCTCGCAGAAGCCTAAATACCAGAGCCCAGCGGCTGCTAAGACAATTTTAAATAAACCTTTTTAATACTTCTGTCTCAGGTTAGTAGATCTGGGAAAAGCCTCCTCAGGTAGATTGTTCTACAATATCGATGATCTATGGTCACAGGAGCGGTTGTATCAGCCAGTTTTGAATGTACGAAGTTCGACACGGTTAGAATGGGTCACCGAAGACAGGTGGAGGAGAGCTCTGAGGAGTAACACCCGTTGACATAGTGGTAGACGAGAGCTAGATCGCTGACGGATGATCAATGCGAGAGGGTCGCGGCACTGTCCGTTTGAGAAGAGTCATCGACCTGTCGGACAGCCTTCCTCTGAACAGCATCGAGGCTAGGTTCTATCTGGGCCTTGTATAGAATGAAGAGGTCATGTGAAGAAAAGGACTTCTTAGCGCTAAACAAATTTCTTTTCTCACAGCAGCTACCTCTATTGATGTGTTTGTGTCAAGTAAAGTCCTCGGTAATGTGGACTCCGACCAGCCCACATAAACTGCTCTTTGGTAAAACTCGGTCATCCATCGAAACCAGATGGGGAAACGTACTGTGTTTTGGCTTCTCCAAGCAGTGATAAGCTTCAGAACTCTGGTCAGAGAAGAACTCGCTGCCAGTCGGGGCCAAGACCGATTCGCCAGGAGACTTCCACGTTGACATTGTAGGATCATGAGGAGAACCCGTCAGAGAGGAGCTCAGCCACCGATACGCAACGCTTCTCTTCGAGGCCACGCGGCCCATGCCCAAAATCAAAACTTCAAAGTACCTGTGGTCCTTCCTGAATTTGTCGTGCCTACGCCACTGGTATGCACCTCCGCTCACATTATACATTCACCGGACAGTCATTTAGCAATAACAATCTGCATGGTGTACGATCAGACCGACAGACCGTCGTATCTCTGTCCTTAGAGCCACTGAGGTGAGCGGATGAGCTGATTGAACGTTTCCGGCCACCTCCGTTCTGATGCCACGCTCCAAATCGGGCTCTTCCTTCTGCAGTTTGTCTCAATGAAACGACCCGCTTGCCTGCGCCCGCTCACTAACATCGGCAAACACCAGGAAATTGCTGGTGGACGCAAAGGTAAGTCGGCAATGGAATGGTCGGACACGTTTAACCACGAGCAGGGCCGTTTTAAGCTATGTAAAAGCCTCTAGGTACAGAGAGAGGTCGAGGACTGCCGCTGAAAGGGGGTCAACGAATTCGGACTAGGCAGGAAGAGCAACTAAACGATTTGTTTATCGCCAAAATTATGAAGTCAGTAGTAACAGTGCAAGTCTATAGTACTAGTCGGTCACGCTTAAGCGCCTGTTTGACAGTTGTTGATATTTAACATTAAATTCGTACTTTTCTGCAAGAACGTATAAAGTGGGGGGCTGCATACAATCCTATTGTTCCATAAAGTTGTCGAAAATGGTAGAGGTTGCTGCGGATTGCAAAAGGCAGTTTAAACTGAATAAGAGCGAATCTTTTTATCGACAAGTATTACATAATTTATACATCGGCCTTGCAAAAGGGCATGTACTTCAACATTTTGCTTTTACGTGGACAGCTGGACAGCTGATTTATTTCATTTGAGTTTTTGTTTCATTAAGCACTGAGTCCCAATTTAAGGTTTGATAACGTAATTGTATACATAACAACAACATTGAAAAATGCAAAATATTGGAGACAAACTAATCTAATCTAATAGGACGGTCCTAAGGGCCATAGTTGACCTCTTAACAAAACGAAGCGGAAAACTACATGCTCAATGCTATGGAGTCTGATTAAAAGATCAAGGCTAGGCACACAGCTTTAAATAGTATACAGGGCGTTCGCAACTACGCGTGATATAACAAAGCGAATGTGTGGTAAACGTGAGCGAGCAAGTTAAAAAAAATAAATGAAAAAGTACTCACTGTTCAGTTGAATTGAAATTTGAAGTACGACTCGGTCGTAAAATCCGTATTTACACCTTAGTCGTACGTCATATAACTGTAGGCTGGCGCAGGCGCTGTGGACGTGATCGAGAGATAGGACAGGACCGGCTTCGGTTTGGTTCAGCTTTGATTGAGTTTGCGGAGCCCAATATCTCGGTTCTCTTGAGACATTGGTGTATATATTACTAAGAAAATCCACCTATTTGCACGTCGTGTTCTGGTCTACCAATTATGGTAGACCACAATTGCTCCACCTAGCTCGCAGTGACGCGTACGCTTGTATACTAAACCCTTACTGTTTTGGAAATACTCTCGAAGACCTGTGTAAAACTGATAAGATTTGAAAATGGACATGCACGCGCTCAATGAGGGCATACCCATCGAATGAATTAATCAGAGGTGTTGAAACTCATCAAAGAATGGCGCCAAGCAGGTTGACTCTGAATTTGCTACGCAACACAGCTTATATATTTTCCATTCCGATACATTCACATGATAAGTAAACACTGTTTTTCAAGATCTGAGAAAACCCTTAAATAATTCCTTCGCATTGGCGAAGTAGGTATGATAATACGACCGGACTCTCTTTGTTCCTTAAGCATATATATCTTGCTTGTACATCCAGTTTTTAAGACACGACTTGACATTTTTTTCCTTGAATTCCGTTCAACTTAGTTTCGCCCCTGCGATCTCGGTGTTTTTGTCGTGACAAAAAGCAGAAGGCGAGAAGGAAGGGGGAGATGGAGCAGGAGCCTCAGCATCAGCAGGAGAAGAGCAGGAGCAGGAATAGAGCGCTGCCTGCCGACGCTTGGCGCCTGAATGGCGACGCCGACGCTGAAAACAGCAAGTGATGGCACGGCGGCCGCTTCGGCCTAATCCCCTTCGCTCTCCTGCTAAATTGAAAGGATCAGTGACGTCCAGGTGAACTATGGAAGATTTTATTGTCTAATAATACTGGTTTCGTTTGTCTGAAATGTATCAGTATAATAATAAACGTCTTTTATTATGAGCGAAGTTTAGCTTGAAGCTATTCTGCCACTTAACCCTTGAAAATTAAAAAAGGCGAAATAGCAATTATAAATATGTAAAAGTATTCGGATTAAATCTAAGTGTATTACACAGTACACCGCAGAGGATAGATTTTGCGAAGTGAGATCAAACCATGCTCATGAGAACTTTTATAAAATAAATCATTTAATTTTTTTTTTAAATAAATAATAAGTAATTTGGTGTTTTTAATGCCTGAGATATTTATTTACATTATAAAGTGTAACCACGTTGTATGTGAAGCACTTATGAAAGAATTAGTTTTGTGAAGAGGTGTTGCGAGTGTCTCAGTGAAAAAAATTTCGAGCTTGTTATTTAGAAACGAATGAATGGAAGAAAGCAAGAGCTTATGAGTGTAAGTTAACATGTGTAACTCATATAGCTCTCTCACCTTCAACCATCCCAACTCTCTCAAAGAACCACTTGGATGTTAAAGCTTCGCTTCTCTGCTTAATATATATAGTCATATTTTCGCAAATTATTCATTGGTCTGCCACATGAATTTTAATTTTTTTCTAAACGGCAAAGAGATATTGTATCTATGAATGGAGTTAAGCTATATCACAGTAATTTTTTACATAATTAATGATTCGCATCAGATTTTTTTAGTTTGATAATCGAGAATTTGCTTATTCTGATACAACTGACGTAAGATCGGAAAGAAATTTTTAGACATGAGGTGTGAACTTGAAAAACTCATCAAAAAGAATTTCCAAGTTTTTGACTGCTCCATTAACTTCCAGAGTAGCACCATTTAAACGAGCATTGAAGTTGTTTTAAACATGATGTCTGTAAGGTTTAGGCGACAAAATAATTACTTTTGATTTTGGGGGATTTAGTTGGAGATTATGATTTCACCGTTGATACTCTGGAAGTGGTAATGAATTTGAGAGTCATAAGCAAAAAATTTAATATTACAATTTTTAATGGATGTGTGCAAGTCGGAGATATATAAACTGAATAATAATGGTCCGGGTACTCCATTTGAAATGGCACACTTGGCCACAGATTCATATCGATAGTAACTCTGAGAGCGATTCGCTAAAAAACTACTAATCATATAGAAGAATCGGAAAAACCGTAAAATTTACATTTAGCAAGTACTGCTCGATGATTTAGAGTATCGAATGTTTTAGTGAAATCAAGAAGTGCTAGTGTTGTCATGTGCTGATCCTACAGCTCCAACAATGCACCTGCAGTATTGTAGCCATTTGGAAATCACATTGTACTGATGACAATATTTATATTACTCCAAAATTCATATTTTTTTTTATATTCCAACTACCACGAAGGCCTAAGGCCTAAACACCCATTGGGTACCGTGGGGCTATAGGGGGATACAGGGGAAAGGGGGAACGCCACACGGACTCTGGCGAGGGAACACGTGTGCATGCAACATGCACACATTCTGGCTCCGCCTACGAGATCCGCCGGGTAGTACCTCCACGTTGGACAGTCAGAGACCGTCTACCCTACCTACGGACAATCACAACATCCATAGCCAAGAGAAAAATTTCTCCTGGGACGGGACTCGAACCCGCACAGCGCACGGCGACTGATCAGGAGACCGAAGAGTCTACTACTGCGGCCACCGCTGCTGCCTGAATAATATATAATAATAATATTCTCATCGACTTTTAGCAGGCCTTTGACAGCAAATTGGTAGAGGAAATGAGAAACTTGTGAAACAATGGAAAGATCTAGAGCAAGAATTCTATCAAAAGAAGAGTTGAACTGACGAAGTGCGTGTAGAGAGAGGAGTAAGATAGGGAAATTCGCTTTCATCAACACTCTCCAATATAGGAGGAGGAAACTGCAAGGGCTACAAGAATTAGAACGATTCATCAAGTCGTCTCGTATCTAGAGGAAGCTCTCTTGAAATTATCTAATGAAGGAAAAAAATGAGGCTTACAACTAAATCAAGAGAAGACAAATTATCTCACAGAAGGCAACAGTAGCATTAATGAAATCAAGATGGGATAATACCGATTTGGACGAGCATCCAAGTTCAAATACTTGAATGAGGAGTGAGAGTGACCGAGGAAAATGAGAGGGCAGCGGAAATCACAGAACGGATACTAATGGGTAACAGATCAAACTGGAAATAATAGAGATTACTAAAGGATAGGGATATAAGCAGACAAACTAGACTAAGGATGTACAATATTGCAATCAGACCAATGATCGTGTTTGGGTCAGAGATCATATTCCTTACAATGAAACACCTCCTCAGGTAGCATTATATTCTACCAGCAGCAGTCCAGTTCACGAGCGCAGAAGAATAGAATCATGGGAATGATCCCAAATTCGTACAGCTGTTGACATTTGTCAAACTAGTTTGCAAATGCATCAATTTTCGGCACAATAATATATTTTCTCATATCATTAAACGTTTGATGACGATGTTAACTTCCTCTATAAAGATCATACTGGTGAGCTGAGACTGACTTGGCGAGCATCTATTCTATCAGTTTTCAGAAATACAGTTTCCCGAAAGGTTACAAAACCACGCTCACTTTCTCTGAACTACTCTACTCCCTTTTTCAAGTACTAACCTCGAGGTAAACTCATGTTTTTGTGCCGAGGACCCTCAATCGACGCCCCTGTGAAATCGCATCGCGATTTGCGCTGACGAATTCTCACGCATTGCCCCGTTGAATTAACATAAGGTTTTAGGCCGGAGACGAGAAAGCATAGCGATTTCAATAACAAAAATGGAAAAAGGCACTTTTTCATGCCTCGTGTCTCTCCTACGCTACGTATCGTCCTTCAGAAGAAAAGTAATCAGTTTAAATATATTTACACCGATGTGACTTGTAAATGCTCTCCTTTTGTGTGTCGGCTTAGATCTCTTTCTCCCTTTTCGAGTTATTGTGCGTGCTATTTCTCGTTGATTCGTAGAAAAAAACGACCTCGGGAATATTGGACTTCATTTTCCTCAAGTAAATGATAGATCGGTCTCTAGATCTAAAATAATGAGTTAATAATTTTTGAAACGTGGAATGCAAAATTAAAGATTGGGATACAGTTCAACTTAAATTACTTTGGAAAAAAGTACTGATCACATTTTTTAACAAATCCCAACTCATGAATACACATTTTTCTAGAGATTAAGATGAGGCCGGTATAACAAAATAGAAGTATAGAATTAAAAAAGTGTCCATACAGTATTGAAAACAATGTATTTTTAAAAAAGAAATGTTACAGAGTGCTGCCGAAATATGGAGCAAGATCTTAAGGAGCAATTTGTCTTTTAACTATTCGAAGACTATTTTGTCTTTTGATTTTGGAAAAGTTGTTTTGTTGCTAACAAAATTGTCACGCAAGAACAGTCTTAGTGGCGAAAACGACATGTGATGCCTCTTATTTCAATCAGACTGTTTAAAGTAGCTACCTTCAAATACATTTTAGGGCTGTGTTATTTTTCTCATAATCCATCAAAAACACCAAAACCGATACTTATTGACATAAATCCATCGAATATGTGCTTTTGTCACAGAAGCTTTGTAAACTCGTAAGATGAAGATATATAGATAACCTCACGGGAAGTAACTTAGGGGAGTTTATGTCTGGAGATCGAGGAGGTCATATCTTAGATACCTCCTCAGATTGTTGGATAACTCAGATACCCCCTGAACTTTCCACCAATCAGAACTCACGAGCAACCATACTCACGTTGTTGGATGGAACAACACATTATTTTTTCCATGTATATTCAAAACAAAAGTTCCTAGAGAATAAATAATGATTGAACTTTTGACCCAGTATCAGGAATTACTGTTTGTTTACACAGATTTGTTTTATTGGTCGTGTAAGGAATTACTTTCTTAAATTGTTCGATGATATACGAAGCTTGTTGTGGGTTAAGAGCAAATACAAGTAAGAAGATAGACCTAAAGGTCGACGGCGAGTCTCAAGTAATGTCCGTTGACAAACTGTCAAATTGATGCCAAACTTAAATGGAGTCTGGCCTCCAGAAAGGATCGATTTGACAAGTGTTACATATAACCCCCGAAATTGGTAGATAAGTGTTAAATGCTTGATATACGATGGATAAATACCATTAGATACTTCCATTTTTTAGTGAATCTATTAAAGTAAAATGTGTTTTAATGAATATATACATCTGTTTTCGCCTTGATCCGAATAGTATTGCAAAATCGACAAGGACAATAAGCACTCGTTGGGTAATTTTATTGCTTCTTGATGTTGCCCACATCCTAGGTACCAGATAATTGTTATAACGTGAACTCAACGTCCTACCGTTCTAAGTTCATTTTTACATAGATAACAATGTTTAACCGTTCTTTCGCCGTTGTATTTAAGAGACGTGCAGCGGAGCTTGCTCCAGTTCTTTCGCGTCTGTTCGAGATATCTTACAAATCTGACACCTTCCCAGAAAACTGGAAATTTGCTCATGTCCAACCCACCCCAAAAAAGGGATCTAAGACCCTTACTACTATTGGCCTATAGTTGTTTATAATTAAGGTGATTAAGAAGTGCATAAATCGCCAGTTTCTAGACTACCTCGAACGTCACGACTTAATTACCGACAGGCAGTATAGTTTCTGGCAAGAGCGATTCATATCTTACATCGCGCAATTTTGGAGTAAACTCATAAAGTCTTATGGAGAGGCTTATGTCGTTACTCTTGGCCTCCCAGAAAAGCTTTGCATATAGGTGGCTGACTTTCTCTTTGGCCGCAAGATATCCGTCCTAATTGACGGGTTCTCTTCTTCATCCCACAACGTCGACGTGGATGTTCACCGGGGATCAGTCTTGGCTCCGACACTGTTCTTCTTACATATCAACGATCTTCTTTTCTATACGGTCAATCCAGTCCTTAGCTTTGCTGATGACAGCACTCTACATGCAGGAATTCCAAGCGACATGGCGATCTCTGCCGCACTGGCTGGGAAACAAAAGACTAGCAGCTACTTTCTTTCTGACGAGAGACCTGCTTGGGAACGCTACAGTTTAATGCTTCCAAAACACAGTACTGTACCTTGCCGAACAAAAAGCGTCCTAGCGCTTATCCAGTTCCCATGGATGGCCGGGTTGTTAATTATGAATCTTTTCTTTTCTTTTATAAAATAATTAGTAGCCACTAGACATGAATCTCAAGAAAGGCATGTGAAGCTGTGGTATCATCAGGTACACAGGAAAAACATGCTTCTTTCCATCTGAAATCCCTGAATTTACAATTATACACACATAATATTTGCATTCAGCGTACCAAAAATATTAGACACACAAAATCGCATCCAACTTTATTTTTCCAATACTTATCCGGATATTCATTTACTAATGCAAGTAATTATCTTTGCAAATTATAAAATGCTTTCCCTGGGATCATTAAGTTCAGGAAATGAACCTCATGACACATTATTGCCGTTGGCATAAAACCGTCTTTGTCCGGTTTGACCGAGCATCCTGTCCATAAACGTGCAGATATAGACTGCCTAACCGCATTCACAACTAAATAAAAAAATCCAGAAGGCACAGGAAAGGTATGGCCGCGTTCCGGGAATCACTAATCTGATGACCAACGTTTCTACCGAAGAAAGAAGCCACTGTGGCAGACAATTTTCGATTCTTGGAACGTATCTCGCGGCCATGTCGGCATGTGGCCTATATTAGTTTGTGTTTACGGTTTGTTGGACATCTATTAGTTATATTGAGTCGGTATGTTTAGTGTGCATTGCTTTGTGTGAAGAATAGAAAAAACGGTTTTTCAAAAATAAGGCATTTTGAAAAAATAATAATGCATGTCTGTATTAGTGTCTCTAAATTGAGGTGCAGTTGAGCCACACGGCTACTCTGCCACTCAATCTCAAAGCAAAATATAAGTAAGCACTACAAATAAACACAAAATATTCATATTAACAATAAATTTCAAACAATCGTTTTAACCAAACAACTGTAAAAGAGTAGATTTGTAAGCGCCTTAGAAGCTGGATAAGTAAATCCTGAAAATTATTGCAAAAGAAATTTCTATCCCACTATCATTCATTATTAATTGGATTCTTGGAACCGGCCACTTTCCTAGGGGTAGGTAATTAGTCCCATATACAAGTCAGGTGAAGAAAGTGATACTTCATGTTATATGCCAATATCAATAATGTCAAATACTGCAGAAGTTATAGAGAAGATAATTAAAGCAAGGTTAAACAATTTATCAAGTTCTGTCTGATAAGCAGTTAGAATTTAGACAAAATAGATCTCTATGCAAGATGCTATGAACCTGCGTTCCTCTAAAACATGCGAAAACGTTCATTGTGAAAAAGCATTTATTTCTCCAAAGTAGAAAAAAAAATAGAGAAAAAAGGAGCTTCGTGGATTTGAGCCTCCGTTCTGGGGTTCTGCAATCGTCAATCGTTCCCATTACGCTACGGTGCGACGCCTCTTGGTTTACTGGAGCATTATACCACTATACTTGACACTGATAAATGTCAAGTGAACGATGGAGGCATATCAAATCGGTTATAAACAATTACAGTACTGTTGACAACTATACAATGCTGAATCTTTAAATAATGTATTAGGGACTAATAACGATTTTGCCTAATTTTTAAGACGGTCAGTTCGCTACAATTGGTTGATATTTGTCTACTGTTTTTTCGCCTTCACTAGTTTATTTTCCAATATAATATATATATATATATATATATATATACAGGGTTATCCAAATTAAGTGTCCACCATTAGTAACTTTGTTATTAGTGAAAATACAAAGTTGTTTGAATTAGCAAACTAGTAGCATTTTTAACGCTGGTAAAAATGAGAAATAAAAAAAAAACAATTGAGAGTCGTTATTTTGATTTTTTTCAGTAAAATAACATTTTTTTAAATGGAAACCCCTGTATACTATATTTTTTTCTGTTAAAGCATCAAATTTTAAACAAAAAAGTTCATAATGACTTTTCCGATAAAGTCAAAAATAAAGTCAAAATAACGATAAATATTTTTAATTATTTGCAGTATTATAATATTAAGACGGCTATGAAAACAACATGGCGTTCGCGATTTGACAGCATTAAGATAAGCGACAAATTGTTAAACTGGACATACTCGCAACTAGAAGGCTTTGGAAAACAATGATAAAATCAAATAATGTCAAACATTAGTGTAAATACTTGTTTATAAGCTTTATTGTGTCATTAATTTAAAGAAAAATGTTCTCCCATGAAGAAAAGTGTGATATGTTAGAATGCTATTTAGTGTGCAGAAAATCCTCCTTGAGAGCAGTGAATTATATCCCGCTCGCATTCAACCGTATGAACGATATTTTCTGAGACTTTATCGAAAATTTAGGGGCAACGAAAATGTTTTTGCTAAAACAAGGGCAAAAAAAGAATTCATAATAAGCGAGGCCACGGAAATTGCAGTTATTGGATATTTTGAAGCTTATCGTGAGAATTCAATAGCAGATATTCTCAAGGACTCTAATTTCAGTTATGGTACTGTTCAAAGGATTTTAAAAAAATACAAATTTATTCCGTATAAGTACCGACCAGTTCAAACGCTTTTGGCAGGGGATCCAGAGAGAAGACTTGTTTTTTGCCATTGGTATCTTAGCTTCTGTCGCCAAAATGTAAATAACTTTCGTTACCTTTTATGGACAGATGAATCAAATTTTTCAAACTCTGGAATGTTTAATAGAAAAAACCACCATTATTGGTCAAGAGAAAATCTTTTGCTAGTACATCCAAGAGGCCCACAAGTCCGTTTCAGTTTCAACGTTTGGTGCGGTATAATTGGTTCAAAAATTGTTGGCCCGTTCTTTTATGAGGGAACCCTAACTGGTGAAAGATATGTGGAATTTATGTCAGAAATTCTGACTAATTTCTTAGACGAATTGGATCTTATAAGTAGACATCATCTGCATTTTGAGCAAGATGGCGCACCTGCCCACAACTCCAGAGGTACTTATCATTTTCTAAGTACTACTTTTAATGATCAGTGGATAGGAACAAATGGCCCAATACAGTGGCCTCCCAGATCACCAGATCTAAACCCACTTGATTACTTCTTGTGGGGTTACTTAAAGAACCAAATTTACAAGCGAAGGTACGATAACCTTGACGCGTTAAAGACTGCAGTTAGGGAAAAGATAACTCAGATAGATGGTAGGACCATACTTAAGACAGTTCGAGCAGTTGAAAAACGTGCCCAAAAACGTATTGAAGAACAAGGTGGTGTTTTCGAGCATCTTCTTTAAAAAAAATTGTTATTGTATTTTGTAAGATTATAAGTTGATGTTGAAAATAAAGTTTGTCGATACAATTGAATTGTTTCAGATTGGAGGCCATAACTTCAACAATTTGTAACCTAGGAGAAAAGTTATTGTAAGCTTTTTTGTTTAAAATTTGATGCTTTAACAGAAAAAAATATAATATACAGGAGTTTCCATTTAAAAAAATGTTATTTTACTGAAAAAAATCAAAATAACTACTCTCAATTGTTTTTTTTATTTCTCGTTTTTACCAGCGTTAAAAATGCTACTAGTTTGCTAATTCAAACAACTTTGTATTTTCACTAATAACAAAGTTACTAATGGTGGACACTTAATTTGGATAACCCTGTATATATAATATAACTCGCAGTCGTTTTAATCCAACGAGATTTTGAAAACAGACGTATACTATATTAATACTTTCAGAAAAAAAGTCCAGTGAATTATATTTCTTCCTAAAGAAACTGGATTACGTGACACACATATTTGACAAAGTCATGCAGTCATCAATAATGTAGCCATTTAGCACATGCCTCATACTAATTAGTCTAAGCCAGTTTGAAACATAATTTATTGTACCTTCAGTTTGCGTGCTAACCTTATAAACAGTTCAGCGCATTCCAATATGGAATATTATTTTTTATAACAATGAAGTCTCATCTATGACCGTGTAAAAATGTCAGCTCTAAACACGTATACACAAGAGTATGAACCAAGCTTGAAAACAAATATTGCCTTCCTAACAAAAGGTGATAGACACATCCGCTTTGTTTTAAAATATGTATATTAACGTATGTTTTTCGAATATCGTAGCGAATCTGTTCAGTTACTCACATATACGATATGTTTGAATTTGTTTGGCAGAAAAAAACGTGACCCTTCGTTTTTCGCATAAAAATAACAATTATCTTTCGGAATGGTTTGTGATTCACGTCGACGAGGTAAATTCGTGTATTTTGCTATAAAATGCCCATTGAACGAACTCTGTATATTGCTCAGTAAATTAGTAGTGATGGCCGGAAGACAGGTGTTTGGAAATAAACAATTAGAAATTCTCAAAAACTACTTGACGAATCGACTCCGATTTTACTTGTGGTTATTTAGAAGTATGAATCCTACTCACTTGAAGAATTTCAAGTAGCTGCGTGAAATTATCGTCACATTAGCAACAAGTGCCAGAACCTGCATTTTGCCTCGGTTTTCGGCCATAACTTTTTCACTATCAGTCGGATATTTTTACATGTAGTCTCATTTTGTAGGTCTCATAAATACCTAAAAATCTGATTTGAAGAGTTTTTTCGTTCCTGCCAACACGTTCAACTGAAACCCAAAGAACAGGTTTTCTCCATCTTTGTTGTCGAATAAAAAGTTTTCCCACAAAAATTGGTGTAACCATTTTATGCGTCCATGTTTTAAGTACCTCCTTGAACAACTTCCATCATTAAAGCACGACTTTACAATCATTTCGGAGAAATGTGCTAATACAATTAGACTATGTTGAACAGTCATGCCATCAAGATCGCTCAGGTGCTCTGATGCTCATGTGAAATATGGTTCAGTTTCTCTACTAAACGTTCCACCTGAATTTATATTGTTAATATACGTGAATATTGAATAATAAGGACTCCGGAAATCTGTTAAAATGTTAGCCGTCGAATGTATGTAGTTTGTCAAACACAAACAATCCGGAAAGAGTATTTTTCCAGGAAATCCCCTATCCACCCCGTCATTCGCCCACGCAGCATCCCAATTAATGCGGAATCAGCCCCCTCGCCACGACACATCGACTGCTGCCCAGCCGATCGTCTTGTCCCTGTGTATATGCCTGACGAGGTGGACAATCCCTAGAATGCCGCTTGCTGCCCGCCAGGGGGTGCTAGCTACCACTAAGCCGACCTGTGTGATGGATTACGACGTCGATTAGATGTGATTGCCGTGTAGGAGCTTGATGCTAGTATCTACACACAGGACCGGAATCAAGAAATTATTTAGTTGCGCACCTGTTAGAACGTGAACAATAACATCTTGTGTGTATTATACTTTTGATGATACAGTCAATACCATAAGAGAACTTCTATCCTCTTGTCTCAAGAGACTTTGCACATCATTTACAGATTTATTTTTTTAGGATATTTTGCTAGATATCCTAGGATATACATCATCCCAATATTTCAAATGAGGTTACTTATTGAAGGCCGTAATTACAAGACGGCATTCCTGAGCCAAAAGAAAAGTTAATAAAAAGTGCGCCCGGAAACGTCTGGTTTTCAAAATAAGTTTGCTGTATGAGCATGCCATTTTTGTTTCGTTCTTTTAGAACCGATGTTTCAAGGTTTTGCTAACCAACGCGGCCATCACCTGGATTGAGTACTGTTGCGCATCGAACGTGTTCACGTTTGATCTGATCGAGGTGCAGGACCGGATTAGGTTTTCTTTGTAAAGGAAAGTCCCAACTTTGGGGACACGTTTTATGTTTGTTTCTGATTAAGTAGCTGAAGACAGGACTTTTTTGTCTTTTGGTATCTCTTCATACCCTACATCGTTGCAAAACAAAAAATAAATACTTCATTAAATTTACAGAAATTATTAAAATGAGATCAAAGTCAACTTTGATCGTTGCCAAGAAATGTTGTTTTGGTATTATGAATATATTGTTGACTTTCCATGACAGGTTGTTTATTATTTTGTCTCTGTAAAAGGCCATACTCTCTTTTAATCTTTATACTCCTTGGAAACCAGACTCTTTAGTTCTTTGATTCAGGAATACGTCATTGTAAAACAGGAATCGGTTTTATATATATATTACTTCTACTCTTTTGTTGGTAACAAATGTACGTCGAATGTCGGCAAATAAATATCTATAAATCACCTGATGGAAAGTAGGCTAGCAGCAGTTGGCTATGACTTATCAATAAGAAAAAGTTTGACCCTTTTTGTTGTCATGCGGGCAAGATATTAAATAAGCAATAGTGATCAAGCATATGGGAGATATCGCTTAGTGAAAGCGCGACTTTTGGAACAAATAATACCCCAACACACAATGTTCTTAGATCCTTTAAAACTATAAAAAGCCATTACCTTAAATACACATCAAGTCAAGATTTTACTATTTTACCATTTTAAATTTTTGATAGCTGTCACGATGCTTTGGTATTTAAACGTATCTGCTTAAGTTCTAAGGAAACCTCCATCAACGGAGTATCACTAGAAGTTATGCAAGCATTCCTAGGAAAGACTTATTTTACGACATGTTTTTCATGTCTTTAGTGATTTGCACCCGAAGAATAAAGGTGGGGCATCAAACAGAGCTTAGTTGTTCTTTCAACGTCTGTGTTGGGTAGATTTGCCGGTACCAGGTGAGAAATGTTAAGCAAAAATAAGACTAGCTTTACGTAGATTCTGATAGTTGAGCTTTATATATACTTTGTAAAATGTTATTGCAAAGTAATATTCAAAACTGCCAGATATATCCCGCCGGCCATAACTTCTACCAGACCTTTCTCTCTAACTTTTTTGAATGACAAGTTAAGAAAAAAATCACATATAAAATGTATGGGCTGTAATAAAAGATGTTCGTGTCAGGTTTTTTTATATAAAGGATCTCTCGAAAGATCCTATCGAATAAAGTTGTACTCGTATTTCTTAAACGAGACAATCTATTCAATAGCACCTGCACCTCCTATACATAAATGGCATTGCATCAAAAATGTTATATTAAACTTTATATCTATTCTATGAAAAATGTTTTCCTAAAACACAGTCCAAGTTAGTCTTATTTTTAATTAACCAGTGTCAACAGGTACCAGCAAATTGAGCCACTACCCAACTTAGCGCGCACGCAGGCGTTGTAGGTACAGTCTGCAACAATAAAAGTAGTAAAGTATTAAACAATCTTAAGCTCGCTTTAAACTAAACTAATATCAAAATACCCTCCAAGGTCTTGTAGAGCAAGGCTTTAACTTCAATTTAGAATTGGCGATCTCAAAAATTATAGGTTTTACCGACTTTTTAAGAACTGAATATTGCCGCACGTTAGCCCAGATCAAATTTGTTTGAACGATTTTTTAAATAAACTACATTATTTTGCCCAGATAAATTTTTTCAGGTACATGATTTGATGGCTGTAAAGCTCTAAAAATGGGTATATTTAATAATGAAAAACTCGGTTAAAAATTATAATTTTTGAAGTCGCCAAGCACCCAAATTAAAGTTTAAGCCTAGCTTTACAAGAATCTGAAGAGTATTCTGAAATTACTTTATTTTAAATTGATTTTTAACCTTGCCTGTTATGCCAAACTTGACGAATTGTTGGTTTTCGCAGACTATACATATCTGTAAAAACGCTCTTGTATGCCGTTTTTTTATCTTCAAGATAATAAGTAATGTCTAGCAGCCCCGGGATCTTAGACTACCAGATTTAGCTGATCAGCGCCTATCTTCAAATTTCTCGAGGGAAACGGGAAGAAAATTGTTTCTCATTCGAAGCTGTTGAGGTTGGGTTAAGGGTCTGTTATGTGTAGATTTTATTTTATAGGAATCTCAGTACAGCTCTGTGTGTGACGCTGACCAAGGGCTGTACAGCGTCAGACTGATCGGGGCCGATTACCTTCGCTGTGTATATTCGTTAATCACTACCGCTTATTTGGCGGTAGTGATTAACGACGGAAAAGCTGTGGAAAATCGTACGGAAAAAACGACCTACGATTGACGGTATGGCCGATGAAAATATTGCCTCAGCAACACGATGAGGCAAGCCGATTGGCCATGTAGAGTTCGAACAGCCTAAGGTTATGCCCGCTACGTCATCACTTTATACCCTCTCCCTTGCGTCGATTGTACCCTATAAGAATATAGGAAATTGTTGTGACAGTCACTGGTAAGATTTATGGACATCTGTTACCGCCCTCTTAATGTGGTCCAGTTCTAATCGTGGCGAATATTTATATCGTAGAAAGCTTAAAAATGTATGTGGTCTTCAATGTCCAGAAATTATGTTGCTGTTGACGCTGTTAAGGGACATCCCACTCCCGCCATAGGCGGAACGTTTTTTAGTATGTAGATACGCAGGTTTCAGTCAGTTGAGATTGTTGACACAATTGGGATCTGATGAAATGTTTGTTCGACTTATTTATTTTTTTATTTATTATCTAACCATATCATATTTTATATTTGATTGTGTTGAAAATTATTAATCTTATAGGGTTTGTGGATATTTGATGGAGATCCATAAATCAAAATTTAAAATAGTGAGCAGGTACCTACATATAATAGACACAATATTGAAGGGTAAAACCCCAAAGTTGGCAAACAACTGAAAGTAATTAAATTAATCCTAAGACTGTGATCCGCTTATATCTATACCAATCATGAGATTTCCTAGAGTGCATCATTAGTACCTAGATAAATAGGCTAATACCAATATCAAGCCTAGGTAAACAAAATTAGTAGAAACAAATCTAATAATAACAAGTGTAAAATTGAACTACCTGGAATAATTCCCCGTGGCTAAATCCCTTCGTTCGTAAGTAGCGTTAAGACGATGAGTGTTAATCAATCACATTTATTTTACCTGCAACAGATATATAAACCTATCCGTTAGTCATAAGTTCAGTTTGTAAACTAATTTGAACAAGGCACCGTGTGTAAAAATTGTCAAATAGATTGCAATATAGTGGAAATTTTTACTATTGTTCAAATTTAAATTATTAATAGTTTTGAACCAGTGATCTAAACAATGTCTGTGAATTGGCGTGAAAGGAAAGGCGATTGGGAGCCAAGGAAAGGAAATTATCAACAATGTCAATAACTTCATGGTACAGGAAAGTGTAGAGGGATTAAAGTTTCCACTTCAACAATATGTATGAATGTAAAAGATTTTTATAATTATTGTCAATTAAAACTGATTAACCCATTTAGGAAACGTGTGTTAGCTGCCACGGGTATAAGTAAATGTACTTATCAAAAAATAGCTAAAGAGAGCAGAGATGGAATATATTCAAGCAACTTTTCATTTTCATCCCCATCTAAAAAGCGGCAACGAAAATCACCTGTTGTGGATAAAGTTACTGCAGGCCAAATTGAAGAAATGAAAGCAATCATATACGATTTTTATATTTTGGAGAAAAGAAGACCTTCGCTGAAATGTAAGTTTTTAAATTGTAACCGTAGCATCTAGTCATATTTCATTCTAAGATTTTTTAGGTATTTACCAAAAAATGCAAGATCGACAACTCAATTTTGAGGGTAAAATAACGACTTTGAACAAACTTTTGAAACAAATGGGCTTTAGGTCAGTATTCATACACACTATAAGGTTTTCGATTTACAACGCTATAAATATAATTTATATCTACAGATGGAAAAGAACTACTGATAATAGAAAAGCTCTCATGGAAAAATATGAAATTTGCTTGAAGCGTATCGAATATCTGAAGCAAATTATGAAATATAGAGCTGAGAACAGGAACATAATTTATACGGATGAAACATATATACATTCTAGTCATACCCCAAAAAAGGATGGTCAGATGACAATTATGACAAGGAACTAAAAACGCCTTTATCAAAAGGACAACGAATGATTATTGTGCATGCTGGTGGAGAATTCGGCTTTATTCCTAACGCCTTGTTGATATTTAAATCAGGTATTATTTGTGTTACAATGATGTAAAATATTTCCAATATATTTTTACATTTACTGGATTATATGTATGTATTTTATTTTCAGGCTCAAAATCTGGGGATACCACAACGACATGAATCATTTGAACTTCATGAAATGGGTAGAAAGCCAAATGATCCCAGATTTGCCTGAAAATTCTGTGCTTGTAGTTGACAACGCTTCTTATCACAATGTCCTGGAAGAAAAAATGTAACGTCTTCTAGCCTGAAATCAGAGATGATTGACTGGCTAGAAAAACATCAAATTCCTAGTGAAAACTCATTAACTAAGGCCGAACTATATAAAAAAAATACAGAAAAATAAAACAAGATTTCCAGTCAAATTCAAGCTAGATGCCTTAATGGAACAGCACGGGCATAAAGTTTTACGAATGCCTCCATATCATCCGGAGCTAAACCCAATCGAGAAGATTTGGGCTCTCGTAAAAAACTGGGTTGCTCCACGAAATGTGACATTTAGGTTGTCTGATGTGGAGCATCTGACCCGTAGCAGGTTTGAAGAAATTGGAGCAGATGAGTGGAAGAAAATTTGTAACCACGTGAAAAAATATGAGCAAGCACAAGTGGAAAAAGAACATCTTCTCGACGATCAAATGGATAAGTATCAATTCAATGTGAACACAGGGTCATCATCAGAAGATAGTGACGAAAGCGACTCAGATGAAGATTTGAAGCTAAACACACTATCATCTGATAGCGATTAGATTTTTTAATGATAATATATAATTTCAATTATAACCGTCTTTAGTTTGCTCCCTCTTCTAATTCAGATTTGCTTCCGAACAACTTAATGCGCATACTAAATGAATATAATAATACAAAAATCAATTAATGATCAATGTCTACACAACCTATTCACTTTATTTTATACTTCAATTAAAATAGAACGCCACTGCGCTCTGTCGACGACCGCGCGATGAGCGGACCCGCCCACGATGACGTAGCGGTCATATTCTAAGAGCGTTCGAACCCTACTAATGGGGCCAACAGATGGATGAAAGTGAATATTTCTTAAGGTACTATACATAATATGCATCCCGATAATATTATGGCGTCGGCATCTTAGAATGACAATAAGTGCCGCCTACCACCATAGGCTTTCGTCATTTAGGGGAACACTAAGTGCTTACCATGCTGCCAGCTTTGACGTACAGGGTGGGCCATAATAAAGTTCACTTTTGTTTTTTAAATAAAACCGCGAAACGCGGGCGGAAACGCTGGAGGGTGGTGCCGTTCGATTGCAGGAAATAAAGGCAGATGGTAAATCGCCAGCGGGCATAATTTTCAGTTGTTGCAGGTACAGTGAACGCACCACAATAAATTAATCCATTTGGTGCGAATAGCCCATACATGGCTGCCTGACTTAAAAAGAAAACGAGTTAATAGAAACGTAATCAGATGGCTCAAATGTATTCGGAAGAGAATCCCCACCCCATAAATCCAAGCCCATTTCTTTGGGCCGTTAAAATGGAAATAAGCAACGTACGTAGAGTTGGCGGTAGGTCGACAGTCGCCAGCGTCTGGTATATCCAGAGCGGAAGTAAGTTTAATATTGAGGTAAATTATCAATTCCGCATTCACTTCTCGCACGTCGACTCCATAAATATAACCTTAGCACCGCGAGGACGGGCCACAATATGAACCGCAAACGCATTACGACATATTACGTCACATTCCTACACTCTGGATAGGTCAATGGCGGCTTCACGGGGTTGATAATGAGTGCTCTATCACTTACAAGAAAAGTAAGTAGAATTTTTGTTACTTAACCCTTTGCGACTTGATCATTTTTTTCTTAAAAAATCATTCAATTTATTTGATACATTGCAGTAGTAGACATAAAAAATATAACATTCAAGAATTACACAATTACATAGCAGATTTGCGGATGATCTTAATAGAAGTCTCATTCGTATCAAATATATCAATTCTGTTTTGTACAATGTTCAAACAGACGCACATGGAATATTAGAGCGAATTCAGAAAAGTACGTTGGTCCTGAGGGTTTGTAATGTTACTGGTGAGACATCTTGGTATATTGAACAACAGGCGACTTAGAATACACGGACGATCAAAGATGACTCCGTTCGGACCGATCCGGAATCAATCCTAAACAAATTCGACACAATTCAAAAATGTGTACCCTCAAAACAAAACCATTATTTAGGCGTAGAATATAAACTAACACATACAGGGTTTGTCCGAAAAGTAATAGGACTGAGTCGATTTAAAAAAACTTTGCACACACGAGTCACATTATCGGTGTTTGTCGAAGTCGAAGGTCTTCCAGCACGGTCTTCATCAGCGAACTCTTCCCTGCCCTCCAAAAAGGCCTGGTGCCACCGAAACACACCACTTCTTGCTAAAGCAATACCTGGGTAAGCCTGCTTGATCATATCAAACGTCTCTGTCGCAGATTTACCGAGTTTCACACAGAATTTAATCGCGTACCTCTGCTCTAACGAACGCTGCATTTTCGGCTTGCACCAATCACAGAAACACGTCGCGCGAAAATGCCTGTCCTGACTCTCCAAGTGCTCGGAGACAACTGACCAGCCGCTCATTCGTTAGCTAGGAACGCCCTCTACCGAATCCAGTCGGTGCGCGCGCACGCTCCGAAGTTCAGCCATGGCGGAAGAAAATGAGTCCTATTACTTTCTGGACAAACCCTGTATAATCAACATGCATCTTAATTCAAGGAATTGTTATAACATATTGGCAACGCGGCGAAGAGCTTCGTTATAAAGCCGGCTTCTAACTCTATATGTACACACTTCTCTCTCGTACACATTGAACTCAAGCCGTCAGACAAAGGTTGCCAGTGCATATTATTGTTAATCTCGGTTAACCAATATATGGAAAAAAAAACGGGTTCATTTTTAGGTTCAAATGAGTGAGCAGCTTAACCGTCCCGTTATTTGATGGAATTCAGCAAAAGAACAACAAAGACCCACATAGCATGTTTCCATAAAGTATTTCCACCGCCTGAGCTATTTTTTTGACTGAAAAAGTCTAAATATTAGACCAGCGACAGCGATTTAATTCTCATCCAGTATGATGTATGTCAAGGGACAACGATTGGCAAAGCCAGATTTTTCACTACTGTGTCTCTATCGGACGTGGCGTTGATATGCTTAGGTGACATGTAGGTGAACCTGGCTTCAAAATCTGTTACTGTGAGGTAGGGATTTATGCCCTATTAATTTTTTTTTATTATTAACCGGGTTGCATCTGATTAAGAATGTGTTCATTGTAGTCGCAACCAAAAAGAGTAGATCTATGCGTTTCTTGGGGCAAGTACTCGTAGTAAAATGAGAATACAGGTATACGAGTAGTTAAGAAACTACTATAAGCTAGATAATAGAGTAACATCTCATATCGAAAAATTCGCTTTCTTCCGTATTTCTGAGAGGTGTTACTTACAAGAGAAAATGTAAAAAGGCGTCTCCAAAAGGATTAGGTCTTAAGGAGCGACCCATAATATCTGTTAGACCTGTCGTAGCTACACATGGGGCTACACAAATGCACATTCACAAACTCGGTTAGGTCGAGACAATTATTCCCAAGATGTGCAAAAAGGTATCTGAAAGATACGAGCGCTTTGAGATGAGTTAAAGTATCTGGTTCTGCTATTGTTTAACAGATGGCCTAGGATCTTCAATCCCTTCTAATTCCTATTTCAATTTTGTATTTTCAAGTGTAATAGGCTAATATATGCCTGAATATAAGAAACTACAAGGCATTAGGAATACCAAATAGTGATTGAAGATTCTGGCGCCATATATGAGACAGTAACAGACCCAAATGCTCTTACCCTTTTCAAACTGAATTTTCCAAATTTATTTTTGTGCACTGTTCCTTCAGATCCTTTTTTGGACCCAATATGTTCAGAAAGAATACACCCCCTTAAAAATATATTTCTGACACGCCTCTGCATGCCACACCACGTTTGGTAAGCGAATGCCGAGGTGAATCATGAAGATATGTCTGCAGGTCTGGCCACGGACCACGGAACTGCGAAACGACTTCGTTGTCGCGCGTTCGTTCGTCGTATGGAAATGAAGTCGTAATGAGAGAGGTTATGTGCGAATGGCCGGTTATGAATGCTGGAACAGGCAGCGGTGGAAGCGAATTTAATTTCGTACAGGATGACATGACGGGAATTTGAAAGCCACTCCAAAATCCCATTATATTTTGCTCCTGGTACGGATACAGGTGGGTCAAAACTGAGAGTGCATCATTGCGTCTTTTGGGTCCTAATACACTATTGAAGATTTTTGAATTTATACTACCTCATCGATATACCTTTGCCGTAATTAACACATATCTTGTTGGTTATTACTACAACCGAAGCAAGTTATTAAGTTTACGTAAATCCAGCGTAAATTTGATTTGATACATGTATCTGCATCATCGTATGTATGCTAACATCAGAAATACTTATAGGAGTCGTTGTGACAAACTGTTATATGAAGAAATATTGGGTGGAAATAGAAAAAAAAGATAATCTAAAGGCATATGCTTTTGCAGCAACAAAATAAAGGTGAAACATACGTTTGGGCGAAAGGATACTCCCGCTTTAAAGGGAATGGAATCGTTGACACGCTGGCAAAAGAAGCTGCTGTATCTGGTGTAAACATACCTAACCTTACCCACAAAGACATTATTTCAAGCAGGAAGGTAACTATGATAGATTAGTGGAAACAGAAATGCAACAGTTTTTGCAATACCAATAACAATGCATATACTAAAATCTCTTTGCCTACTACAAAACTCGCTGACCGAAGTTACCCAATCAAAAAAAAAACTCCTCATATATCTGATATTTCTTTGGCTATGCCAAAACCAACTCTAACATGCAAAGTCTGGGTCTATCGGATACAGGTATTTGTGATTGCGATGGAAGCACAGACAATCTGAATCGCTGGCTTTTTCGTTGCAAATATAACGAAAAAGATACGAATGAAATGATTAGTGCTCTTGTCGCTGAAGAAGTTGCTTTTCCCCTAGATCACATATCACTGATGATATTAGGCTGCAGTAGAAACACAATCCTAGCAATACTATGGCATTTTTTTAAATCGGTTAAACATATGATTTAAATGCAAATCAAACCTCTTGAAGACTCCGAGAGCGAATCGAAGCAAGCATGTGCTAATCAGCAAACTAGATGGTGCTTCTCCATATGTCAGTTGCTTGCAGCTACTCACCTCAATAGACGTTAGTACATAGTGAGGTAGCGTGAAAATAAAGTAGCTAAGATCGTTTCATTAAGTTCCTAAAATCCATTCACACTGTACATATTAACATTATTTTAGGTTACTACTTTGAAAAAATAACAGAATGTAGCTTAGCTCCCTCTGAAGCAACGAAGCACATGGCGGTTTTCCATCACGAAGGAAGAGTTAAAGCTTATCTGAAAGCACGATGAGCTGAAGAATAACAGCAAGAGTAAGTATTTCCTTGCAGACAAATTTCAAAGTATACATTTCGCCGTTAATTATTCTTGTCTAATTAAATTTCTTAAATTAACAACCCGAGACGCCGCCGGTCTGCTTCTGCTGGAGGTGAACGTGAAATATCGGAAAGAAGGAGCAGAAATGCCAGAGAATCATCTCATTGAAACAGTGGCGTAACGGAAGGAATGCTCCAGGATATTCCACTTGCGAGCTCATTTGCTTTTGTACACGATAAATTCGAGACACAACGGTTTTATAAATACCATATAGCATGGTTGAAATGGACATGTTTCCTTTTTGTCTCTGTGTCCATGACCCACCGCAGACAGCGCAGTTTCTTGCTCATTAACAGCCCATCTCTGCGATATAGGTCAAATCGTCCTGGAGACAGACGAAGGGAAAGTGATTATGGTTGTGTTGTGTGTCTGTCGTTTGGCGACTCTCTGTCTAGTAACCTTTAGCCTGTCTATAACTCTCAAAGAGTCATCAACACAAGGTTATACTAGGCCAAAGACAAAAGAAGGAGTTGTAGCTTTATAAAAAAATGTCAGCGAAGTCGAAGTAAAAAGCAAAAGGCAAAGGCTAGTGCCGCTCCAAATTTCACTTTTGTTTGCATGTTGGTTAATGTATTTCTAGAAAATGTGCGAACTAACTACTTGTCTGAGACTTCGTATTGGTAACATGGGGAAAAAGACTGTATTTACAAAACAATAGGCAAATATCCAATATACAGGGTGACTTTGAAGTTGAGTCATTAATTTTCAGATAGTGATTGTAGAAGGAAGATAAACCAAAATATGTGTGTAAAAATAAAAAAAAAATTAAAAAAAATGTTACCTTGTTTAATAAAGTATCCTCCCGACAAGTATTTCAGTGCGGACCTGTATTTGATCGTGCGGTCTTGGAGCACCGGCATGCTCTCACCTGTGAGGTCTTAAGTCACCTGATTCACGAGCCCTTTGTACTACATTAACAAAGGCACGAGGGTTTGGTTGCACTCGATTGGGAAACCGATTCGCATAAATCTGTGATGCATCCGGCAGCATTTTTTAAAGACTGCCCCTCCGTAAATAAGAATCGTGTCCACAAGTTCAGCATTTTCGTAAACATGTGCAATTTTTCATTTCGTTTGAGTCACGCAACAAACATCACTATTCACCCACGCGTTACCGACTGACGAAAAACAACGTGATAAACGTTTCAAATTCTTTCGCTTTTTTGTTTCCGATGCGATGAACCGATATCCGTTGTTGCCAAACACATAATATTATTAATGAGACAGGGCGGTACTCAAACTTCTAAAGGGCTATAACTTTGTTACTTTAATTTTATCAAAAAAATGTGAAAGAAAAAAAACATTTCTTTTGATCAGATCTACTCACTATTAAAATAAATGACTCAACTTCGAAGTCACCCTGTATATACTATTTTAGTATATTTTAAAGATCTCTTCATTACGAAAATGCGGAGCGCATGAGATGTTCGGAAATTGCATGCCCAGCTTCTTAATCTCAATAACTGAACAAAATGACTAGTTAAAATGCGATCCTGTTCTCTTTATAATCGATGAACTCTACAAAATGCAGTTTTATAGCGTTTATTGTTACGCAAAGTAATAATTTTTCATGTCCCCAGAAGGAATAACCTAACTGGTTTATGCTCAGAGATAGCCGGTCATAAGTGAGATTTGCCTTGACCTATCAAATAATTTCTGTTATCTCATAAGTAACTATGTTGAAGTTACTGGTTATAACTCAATAAAAAATGACCTTAAGAGTCTTGGACAGACAACAAGATTTATATTAAGTTTATTATATTATATTCCTAAAGGAGGTGTTTAGTGATTTTCAACAACTCCTGGATACATAGAAACTAGAATATATATATTTTTTGTTAAAACATAAGCTATTACTCCACGAAAATGTTCGCTCTGTACACCCCTACACCTTGTATATGATTATTCATTATTATGATGACATACTGTTACGTTCGATATTCCGCTTAAGCCACGTACAGACCGAAAATCCAACGCCGAGCAGACGAATGCAAGCACTTGTAACGTTGGCGTTTGTTATTGGAAGGTATTGGAATGCGCTCGTCTACACCTAAATTTAGTTTCGAGTTGAACCGCGTTGGGTTAAGTTTGGTGTTAATGTCGAGCGACGAGTCTCCTCTCATCGAATGCAGACAAACGACTAAATACTAGAAGCGCAACCAACCCTGTCCAGACCAAATCGAACCTCCCTTTGATGTACCGATCAAGGAGCGAACGCCAACGCTGTTTTTGGAAACCGTTGATTTACATATGTTGGCTCGCGCCGTACATACCGATTCGAACACCTCCAAATCTGTAACCACATGTGCCTTGGCTTGCGTTAGAATCTCGGTCTGTACGCGGCTTTAGTCGCCCACTTTCTCAATATTATGTATTAACTCGGTCGAATATTGCGAGCTATTCGTCCCAACACCGAATATAAAATCATAAAAATAAGTCACACGCATTACTTAAAGATCTATATTTTTTATCAATAAACGTAAAGTAAAGTAAAGTAAAAATAAAATATCAATCTTGGGTACTGTTGTACGTATGCTAACTAACGACTTATTATACCTTTTACATATTTCTGAAGCTACCCCCTCAAAGGAAGTCAATGGTTTTGTCATTTTTATTGGCACTTCTTTCATTACGAGGTGGAAAGTAATCATCAGATTTCCAAATCCTCCCTTGTCACCCAAGAAATCGAAGTAGGCGCCGAATATTCGTAGTCGGCCAAGAGCATGGCCAGATATTCGATATTTGGCAAAATTACCATTTGTGTCACCTCTAATTATGATTACTACCAACAGTCATCCCTTTACTATATTAATTTTGTTGGTAAGGTAATATGGTAAGAAAATATATCCCTGTATCTCAGGCCCGATACCCACGGCATAATGGATCTACCTAAGCCACTGATATCGCAAAAGCGTCGTGGGTAACCTCCGGCTGTTATATTAGAGGAGAATTTCGCTGCTATCTCCCGCTTAAGATCAAATAATAGAGATGTTTTCCCCGATATTTTAATATGGAACCGATCGCAAGGAATTTTATATAGCTTCGATTAAGATGAGACGTACCTTTACTCGCTCATGTATGCCTTATTGGCATTTACATAATTAAATGGCCTGTAAGACGAGCCGGGATGCTCCTTTCCCTATATATTGGCCAATAATAGGGAGAGCAGAGGGTAGATTCCGTGGTATTTTCATCCGAGATGAGAGCAGTCTTGATTCCGATAAGATTTTAACGCGATTTACGAGGGTTGATGGTGAGATCGGCGATTGTCTTAGGCTCACGGGCCATCTATAATAAACAGGAGATGCTTTAAGCGGAAACAGATATTCCAAAAAGGGACATAATATGTTCATTACTGTTTTAATTGACGATAGTGGCGTTGAAAGTATTTTACTGGCGAAGAATTGTCATTGCGAAAATTTTGAATTTTTTTTTGATTCTATATGATATAGAAAAAACACATCACTAATGTTCGCCGTTCTGTCGTGCTGTCTATCCGTACGCTAAGCTTTGACCAGTCTATAACTTACCGCTCAGATTGGGATGAAATTCTCACGCAGGGTTACTTCAATGCCAAGGTTGAAAAAACATGGCCAAACATTTTTATGATGTTAGTATATTTTTACGCCCCCAACCGTGCTAAGTGTACGAACCTGTTTGTTAAAATGGGCTACCACCCAAAATAACTACTTACCCATATTTGAAAATTTTAGTATTTATACTCTTGAATTCTATTCTCAAAAGTTGAATTGCCTTGAGAGTTTAATCCTTTGTCAAAAATTGGTAACTACGTACAAAATTAGGGCCATAATAGACCTTTGAGCAAGAGGTTAAATTGGTTGATTCAAAACAACAAAACACTCGCCGCTAAGAAGTACCTAAAGAATTATTGACCTAAAATACAAATCCAGAAGTTATAGCTTACCTAATATTAACCTAAAATATGCCCTCAACGTAAGATTCTTTTTTGGGCATATTAGTAAGTAAAAACTGGCTTATTTGTGAGCAGTAAAAATGCCTTGCAAGTTTGCAGCATAGATTGTTAAAAAACATGTCGATATGTCTGGCAAATCACCCTATTGGACACCTTGAAGTTCCCAGGACGCTTTTAGTAAATGTTTGTCTAGATTTCGACATTGACACTAAAATGTTTACCTTCGCCAACTGTCTGGAAACCCAAACTGGAAGAGACCTAGATTTACAGGCATACCTTACTGTTTATATGTCCTTATATTTAAATGACTGCAGGGTTATTAAATCAATTCGGAAGTATTGTAGTAAATAATGGTGCCCCTTGCTCAATATTCGGACTGTGTAATTCAGAACGTAATTTTGAAGTGGTACTTTATTCTCAATGACACGTCAGAACCTACTCTTTTTTTCTTTGGAACAAGCCGAATTCGGTATTTTAAAAAACTACAGAATAATAGCATATAAACCACATAACTATCAAAATCGAACACCAAATGCTACTGATGAACGCACCACGATACGGCCATTTCTCTCTCTCTTTTTCTCTCTTTGGATTAGGTAACGACTGTAATTCAAAAAGAGAGAATGATCCCTGTCAGGAATTTTTTCCCATCCCATACACGCAATACGAAGTGGGATAGTAGTATAATCAATACAGCCTACTCAAATCAATCTGAAAAATCGTTTAACAGCAAATTGTTTGTCCAAAAATAAAAACCAAGAGCTAACTTTACCTTGATGTGGAATTTGGCCTCTAAGTAATTATTTTTAATGTAAAAATATGGACATTAATTGTTTACATATTATGGTCACCTAGAAACACAATATTTTGCATATAATTGACAACTTCACGCCTTAGAACAAAGCGAGATCATGTTGTTATCAGAGTGATTGTTAAAATTGTTAACAAAATATATTAATTTAGCTTAGTTCTAAGGCCCGTGAATTTTGGATAACTATTGGGGCCAAATTTGAGAAAAAAATTTCCTGCGCATATAACTTGTGACCGAAAATATAATTTGGAAATCATTCTGTTATAATCACTATCACAAAGAGAAGAAGTTGCTTTAACATACTTGATGACCTAAATATTTGTTTATATACTTCCACCTATTAGTGAAGAATGCCTTATCGACCAAATACTGACTTCTAAATTACTTTGGTCTTATTCCCCACTTTAGGAAGAGGGCAAAAGCTTGGAAGCAAATAGAACCTTTTTTAAATTGGTCATGCAATCTTTATATTTTATGGTCCAATTAACGTAGTTGCAACTTAAAATGTTTGTCTGCTCTCTGGATTTACCATTAGCGTGCCGGGCTCGATGAGTGTCACAATTTTGGGACATAAGTTAAGTTTTGCATGCGCTTCGTTCACAGAAGAACTGAAAACACATTTTCTGTCGAAAGCATTTTTTTTAAAAATAACTCAATGCATTACCTTTCCACCGACACTCACAAGTACCGACACCCATGCGTTAATATCAACTCATCCCACTGTCGGCCATGTTGCGTTTTGGCCGACTAATCAGCACGTTTTATTCGAAATCAAAACCGGCCATAGCGGCCACCAAGCATGTCATTGCCCATTAAAATCATCCCATCCCGGCCGTAGAGTGTCCTCCTCTGCTACCGCCTGATGCGTTTCAAAGCGAAAATGTATTTCGTCTCTCCTCCTCTAACCTCCCTCCTCCCTCTGTGTCTATACACATACATGGAGGTGTTCACGTGTCATGTTTCAACCATTACCACAGCACAGTACTGATGCCGACTATCAAACGGATGGATTACGTAGCCATCAGTAGCGGTGATCGGATTGGTATGTATTATGTCTTTTGCAGGAGGACGTGATTATTGCTGTATACTACGAGTCAGTCAGATTAGAGATACCTATAATTCTCTGTTCATTATAGTCGATGTTAACACAAGTACAGTTGCCAGCACCTACCAAGATTTGGTCATATGGTGCGCCGGAACAAGCTCCTCCCACAGAACGGCGGCAATACTACATGGTACCTCGTTCGCCTTTATTCCAGTAACGTGCCGAGTATGAGAAATCTGGGTAGAAATAAAGTTTTGTCCAACCAGACGAGTGAGGTGGTATACAATGTACGAGTATCCTCAATTTGATAACTGGCAGTGACGGATCCCAAAATATGGCAGATATTAAAGCTGAAGTAGCTAAAGCAACAGGAGTATCAATTGCCAGTATTACTCGCATTGTTAAAAAGGTTAAGAATGCTGGAAGTAATGGACAAGAACGAGCAGCATTGGACACCTTGAAGTTCCCACGACGCTTTTAGTAAATGTTTGTCTAGATTTCGACATTGACACTAAAATGTTTACCTTCACCAACTGTCTGGAAACCCAAACTGGAAGAGACCTAGATTTACAGGCATACCTTACTGTTTATATGTCCTTATATTTAAATGACTGCAGGGTTATTAAATCAATTCGGAAGTATTGTAGTAAATAATGGTGCCCCTTGCTCAATATTCGGACTATGTAATTCAGAACGTAATTTTGAAGTGGTACTTTATTCTCAATGACACGTCAGAACCTACTCTTTTTTTCTTTGGAACAAGCCGAATTCGGTATTTTAAAAAACTACAGAATAATAGCATATAAACCACATAACTATCAAAATCGAACACCAAATGCTACTGATGAACGCACCACGATACGGCCATTTCTCTCTCTCTTTTTCTCTCTTTGGATTAGGAACAAGCTCCTCCCACAGAACGGCGGCAATACTACATGGTACCTCGTTCGCCTTTATTCCAGTAACGTGCCGAGTATGAGAAATCTGGGTAGAAATAAAGTTTTGTCCAACCAGACGAGTGAGGTGGTATACAATGTACGAGTATCCTCAATTTGATAACTGGCAGTGACGGATCCCAAAATATGGCAGAGATTAAAGCTGAAGTAGCTAAAGCAACAGGAGTATCAATTGCCAGTATTACTCGCATTGTTAAAAAGGTTAAGAATGCTGGAAGTAATGGACAAGAACGAGCAGCATTTTCTGGTAAAATTAGTACTGCACGAAAGCGCAAATTTCCCGTGACAGATCTATCAAACGGGAATTTCACTACTGCAGATACAAGAAACGTTATCTATAATTTCCATTATACCAATTCGTCTCGAGTAACAATCGGAGCGCTTAGGAAGAAGCTAGAAGAAGATTGGCATGCTAGCGAAAGATCTTTGAGAAGAGTCGTTAGACAACTCGGCTTCAAATGGAAAAAACACAGAATAATAGAAAACTACTCATCGAGAAATGGGACATTCGTCAACTAAGAATCAGCTATCTACAGAAAATCAAGTACTTCCGAGAACAATGCCGCAGTTATATACCTAGATGAGTCCTACATACATGCCAGACATGCCAGGGCTAAAAGTTGGGTTGATGGTAGTAAGTGGGGACTCTTTTACGAAATATCCAAAGGAAAGCGGCTAATTATGATCCATGCAGGTAGTTCCGACGGCTTCATAAATGACGGTTTATTGATTTTAAAATCAGGTACAAAAAGCAGAGATTATCATGACGAGATGAATAGCTCAAATTACGAGAAATGGTTGAAGCAGCAGCTTATTCCAAATTTGCCACCAAATTCTATGATAGTGACTGATAATGCAAATTATCACAACATACAAGTGGATCCTGCACCAAAGTTCAACGATCAGAAGCAAGTAATGGTTGACTGGCTTGTATCTAAAAATATTAGATTCACACCGACCATGCTGAAACCACAGCTTTATGAATTGATGAAGCAACATAAGCAATAATTCATACAGCATAAATATGATGGAGGAATTTTCAAAGATAAAACCAGATGAGATTGGAAAGAATGATGTGATCATGTCATCAAAATTGAAATGGAATATCTGGAACTGGAAGATAAAGTAGACGCCACATCTGAAGAATTTATTATTAACATCGGGGATGATGACCGCGATAGTGACAGTGATAGTGATGTAGAAGATAGCGAGTCCTTACCCTCCTAAAAAAATTTTTGTGTTTTGCAGTTTAAAGCTGAATATTCTATTAGATATATTCATGTTTCGGATATATTTAGGTAAGCTTTCAAGCTGTCCTGACCTGTTTTAATCTTCTTAAATTAAGCTGAAGACTTCTGTAAATGGTTTTTTGATTCATTCGTATTAATTCTGTTTTGGGTAATCGCCACTACTTTGTACATATCGTCGGTCTCCGCACGTACCGGCGTAACTAACATTTTACAAATTTTACAGGAGAGCAAGAAAACGAAAATCAGCAATAAATGAGATTGAAAATGAAATACTGGTTTTTTTTTTGTTAGACTAAAATGATGAAGAACCTTTTTTAATGCGGAGGCGTAAATCTATTTAAGCCGGTACGTGAAAATTGTTTTCGGAATTTTATAACTTAGGCAATTTTCTGAAAATTTTAATTTTTAGCAGCGACCTGATATACAGCTACGTTACTTCGTGAAGTAAGAGACTACAAAAATCTGTGAAATTACGGCGTAACTCGATTTTAGATTCTTTGTCATTTACGCCTGTACGTGCGGAGACCGACGATATGTATCTAATAATAATATATATATGTAAAAATATAAGTAATAAATATAGCGGATACAAGTGTTTCGTTATTGACCTAAGCGCAAACAAAACTAATGTTTTTTAAATTAAACAGATGGTTCTCTTTGCTTGAAGATATTTTTTCAAATTTATATAACTAACGTGAAAAATGTCAAAGCACGTCACTGCCAAGTGAAACAATAACATGACATTAAGTACAACCCTTCACCATCTCGAGCGTTCCTATTGTCTTTCCCTTCCAGGGTTATAAGGTATGCCTGTCCGAGAGTAAATCAAGTTAGCTACGCATATGTATAACAAAAAATTGGAAGGATTGAGTCAGTGAAGCAGTCTCTTCACACAACTTACCGATGGATGAAAGTCTCCCTTCCTCCCGAGAAAAATCTTGCGTTAATTCGCACCAGTACAGCAGAGACTGCCTACTGCAAGTCACATCCATCGGCCGGACTACTCCTGAATTCGGCACTGTGCTGTGTGCAAGTAAACACAAGAGCACACCGACCGCTTTTCCGCTGCCAGATCCATGATGAACGCGAGGGAAAAATGAAATTAGCCTTTAATACACACATAGAAAGGACTAATTTTCTTGCAACCGCAAAGTTAAAAAGCCGCTACCGCTTGTGCCTGTACGTTCGGCAATGTTCGGATTAAGCAATCATTTGATGTGGAGTCCCTTTTTAAAAGCCTCGTTAAAATGTTTAAATTAGAAAAAATATCGCATCCACCCTCACGTTATTACTATGGAGCATGGAATAAAAAGTTTTGCGGTGCGGTCAAGGGAAGCTTTGTGGTTGCTTCACGTGTGTATTATGGAGCAACTGGCCATTTTATATTACACCAACCAATGAGGTTTCCTTAAAAGTTTAATTACAATATAATATGCAGAAATTTATGTATGAGCTGCTCTGCAGTAACCCAATTGAGTTAACCCTAGTAACTCGGTATTGCTCAGCACCTGTCAATACTGTTCTAATGCGAAAGTGCCATGCACTTTAACTACAGACCAGGATAGCTAGAATTTCAGAAAAAAAATACATATGTATAGATTTTATTTTATAGCAGGAAACATGAAGACTTGGAGTTACATAATGTGCTAAGTGCCAAAAAATCGGTTTTTCATTTTATACTTCTAAAATCTTTTAGGTGCCATAACCAACAACATAGATAAAGCGCTAAGTGCCATAGCTATTATATTGTACTGAAAAAATTCCAATATAGTGCGCGCTTGTCAATCGCGATAACGCCGCCAGTAAAAAATGTGCTAAGTGCTAATAACCTTGTTTATATAAATATAAATGTTATTGTTTTTATGGATTTATTTAATTTTCAATGGGTATTTCGATGAGATTAAGCAAAAATGTGTAGTGTCGTGTCATTCGTTTATGAGCTGCGACAGGAATTTCGCCCATATTGAAAACCGAAAAAGGCAAAAGAAATGCGAGGTATCTATGGATTTTTTATCTCAAAATAATAATTTTCGCTCTTAACACATTATTTACTTCAAGTCTTTACATATTCTTGAAGACAACTAAAGGTGTTCTTCATCATCATTTTTTTATTATTATATTCAACAAACTTTCAGGTGCAGATCAAACTCATTCAGATGAAAGTTGCAAAACATGAAAGGGCCTACAAAGTAAAATCTTATATCTTGCGTAATTTAAACTCCTTTTATAAGCAGGTTACAGAATCTGGCTGTTATTTTCCGATTTTTAATTATTTAAAAGGAAATAGAATTTAGAAAATTTGCAAAATAATATTAGCCAAATTTTGAAAACTGTGTTGAGAAAGTACTTATATTAGGCAGCTTCAGCTTTTTTCTCATCTAATCATCATGGTAGCTCCACCCCTTTTTGGAGATCTCAATATTTATCTTGAACACACTGTCTACTGCACTATCAGTTTTTTGCGAATATATTTTAAAAGCTCCTCATAGCAGTAGCGGTGCCTTGGCATTTAGGCTTCTACCTGCGCAGCTGCTTCGGCGTAAAAAAATCGTCAATGGATGTTATGCGGTGTGTTGATGTATTTCTAAGATAGCTAATATCTATAATTATCTCAATCTTCAATAACATCCATATGGACATGCATGAAGCATCATATAAATTGAACTTAGATCTAGTTAACATTGAAGAGTACTGCAAAAGACATTGTCTGAAGATTAATGTTTCAAAATGTTCTACCATGCTATTTGGCCCAAATACAGTTAGTACAACGGTTAGATGACACAATTGTTCCTAGTCTTAACGAAACCCATATTCCTATAGTAGACCATGCGAAGAATTTAGGGATCACCATGGATTCAGATTTGAGGTTTAAGCAACATGTTACGCATTTATCTCGCTTAACATATATGCGTTTGAAGATATTATACACCAATCGCCATACTCTGAATTTCAAGACTCGCAAAAAACTGGCTGAGACTCTGGTTCTATCGTTAATAAATTATTCAATTGCTGTTTACTTTCCTTGTCTTGATTACGTGACTAGATATCGAGTACAAAAAATTCAAAATAGCTGCTGTAGGTTCGTTTGTGAGCTTAGATGGTTGAGGGTTGACCAGCTTTTCACATATAATTTACGAATTTTAGTACAACGAATAAAAATCAATAGGCTACCTACTTATCTACTAAAAAGGCTGGTACCACGTGGGGATCTCAATTACAGGAATCTCAGACATAAGTCTGACTTCAATATACCTAGTTATAGGAGCAACATTTTCCATCGTAGCTTCACCTACAACGCTGTCAAAGTGTCTTAATGACAATTACAAAAAGAAGGGAATACTTGCATTCAAGTGAGCCATTAAGAACCATCTTCTGGGGTCTGCTAGCCAAGCTGGCTGATATATTTTTTTTTATCTTTATTGTTTTTTTTTGTTAGAGCGGGCTATGTAGAATAGATGTACAACATATTAAGATTAATCTATTTAAGCATTAATTATTGTATATATTATTTAGTCGATTGCTTTCATTGTTATATCTTTCCTTTTGTATGTGTTCCTGCGCTGTGAGGTTAAGTGGTAGAGTAGCCAGCTGGCTAAACTTCTTCTGGCAGTGTGGATGGATTAATAAAGACATTATTATTATTATTATTATTATTATTATTATTATTATTATTATTATTATTATTATTATTATTATTATAATTATTATTATTATTATTATTATTATTATTATTATCATTATTATTATTATTATTATTATTATTATTATTATTATTATTATTATTATTATTATTATTATATACTTCCTCGAGCATCATAAAAATGGTACATTTTGGGACAAATTATCAAAAACTAACTTTATATGTCATTTCGAACAACTTAGAGATCCGGGAACAAAAACTCATATAGAGCGATAGGCTAATTATTTTCTTTTACGAAAAAAATTATTATGCGGACTTTTTGTTTCGGAAGGAATTCGAATTGTCAGCCCAATAAAGAAATGGACAATTTCTAAATTTTTATAAATATCAATTTTCACTGAAATATCCTCCGAACCAAGTGTCAGATTTAAATTTCGAGGGCATTATTTAATTCTCTGGACAATCTTTCGTTACAGTCATATCGTCGGTCTCCGCACGTACAGGCGTAAATGACAAATAATCTAAAATCGAGTTACGCCGTAATTTCACAGATTTTTTTGTAGTCTCTTACTTCACTAAGTGACGTAGCTGCTAAGAATTAAAATTTTCAGAAAATTGCCTAAGTTATAAAATTCCGAAAACAATTTTCACGTACCGGCTTAACTAGATTTACGCCTCTGCGTTAAAACTGGTTCTACATCATTTTAGTCTAACAAAAAAAAACGCAACGTTCAGACTAAAATATCAGTATTTCATTTTCAATCTCATTTATTGCTGATTTTCGTTTTCTAGCTTTCCTGTAAAATTTGTAAAATGTAAGTTACGCCGGTACGTACGGAGACCGTCAAAACCTGTCAAAAAGACTACAATTCACATTTTTTTCGATCCCTGAAACATTGAACGCGCCTCCTGAGTGAACTGTTGGACCTAAGAATTTGAGATATTATAAAGTCTCAGGCCTCCACAGGTTTTCTTCGAAAACAAAATGTCCGATATGTGACATGGTCTGCTGTTCCAGTATCAAGAAAATGGCCAATTTTGGTCCAAAACGTCAAGAATAGTATCCAAGTGACTATTCAACCCAGTACAAAATTCAGTTCATACAGAGGGGCAGGTTGGTGGTCTTTCTTCTTTACGAAAATTTAATTTTGCATGTTTCTCGTTTCGAAAGATATTCGAATTGTCAGCACAATAAAGCATCAAGAATTTCGAAAAAAAAAACAATTTCGACTGGCATACCTGCCGAAAGAGTTAGCAGGGATAGCAGTGGCGACAAAATGAAAAAGTTGGCAAAACGCTAAAATTCACACTTTGAGGGTGCCTCCAGATAAAACTGTTCGATTCAGAGCCTTACAATTTCACAGCACTTCATTCGGCCAGACAAATTTTTTGTTCAGACCTACTCATAAAGAGCTTCAAAGTGATACACACATGACTCCATAATCCTTTGAAACCTGAGATGGTATTGCCTGGCTGCCGGTCCCTTGAAGTAACATGTATGTAATAAAAACTCGTTCAGACTTGACTTGAACAGTAGTTTTTCGAATAGATCGCATTATGCACGGCTAGCCGCTAAGGAAGTAATTTATCCCCGAAAATTTCGCCCGCTAAAAGCCATCGCAATATTTTACTGGTAATATATACGGTGGAAGTGAAAATAATAAACCGCAAATGAATGTCGATTAATCCGGTGGCGGTTATAAATACATCTTGTCCAGATAGGACATAAACACGGTCCGTTTGGACGGTGCGTTGTACGCGATGCTGCTGGCTACCATACACAACTCGCATTCATTTGTTTAGTCCAGTCCATCTACAGGTTTGGATTACGATTCTACAGCGGTCATCAGTGATATGTGGAAATAATAACAACTAAGGTTCTGTAGAGGTACATAAACTTGCATGCATGTTGAGGAGTAATGACGCGAAGGTAACCACGGCTAGATTTGTCATTTTGATGTGTCAAAGTCCCTCCCTTTGCGTCCTAACACGTGCCACGGTTAAGGTGTGTTTCCAATATAATAAGTTGCAAGCACATATTCCGGCAGCATGTTATGCAACAAGTGCCAGCAGCACTTGTGGCCGGGCACGTTGTAGGCTGTCAGAAGGTCTGGCATATGTTGCTAAATCCGCGAGAGATTTATTTCGATATCCTCAATATTTTGTAAAGACTCGGCCACATGTTGCAAACTGAAATGCTCGCGATGTAAGTTGCGACACATGTTGCGAGCTGCAGTCGCATGGCTTCGCTGGTCTCTGGGGCAATCCCCAGACAATTCCCGCAATATGTTACAGATGGTAGAAGTTGCTGGCACATGTGATGGTACATTTCTTGCCACTATTGAATTTCCTGGATACAACTGAAAACAACCTTTCCTACGCAACCCGTTTAAATATGGGTCGCTCGGCATGTCAGTAATATTATCAACATACTAGAAACAAAATGATACAAAATCACCGGATTTATAAAATAGAAAACCGTGATTCTATTCCTGCGAGGTATGTAATCACTCTTTTTAGGTCCGTCCAGTGACGCCTCTTGGGCAAATGATTAATGTTCAGAAGTATGCAATTCTGTAAGGTAGAGTTCGTAGGAACGTATATCTAGGCGAGCACTTTTGTATCGAGGTGCGTGGCCGTTATCAAACATTAGATTGATGATTGAGGTACTCAATAAGGAGACTGACATGACGAACTATACTCAAAATTATTTATTTCGTTCTAAAATATTTCTGAATATGCAGTTCAGCTGACAAACTGATACAATGTTATTGAGAGGATATAATTTCAAATGACATTATTATGTACCTAGGTGTTTTTTGCTTTTGTTATTTATCTAGCTTAATAGTGAAAAAACTATTTTATAGGTTAAGGCTTGAATTTGAGCTCTATCAAAATATTTTTTGCAAAGATTAAGTTCCCCATTTTAGTATTTGACAGATAGATATCATATTCGTTGTTGGTGAAACGTAGAATTGTTTTGTAGAATTTAGTGAATCTTTCTAATTTTGGCCATATTTTTGGACCTTCGAACCACTGTGGCGTCGATCGCGTGTGAGATTAATTACAAATGTTAATGCATGCCAAAGCATAACTGTTTCGCATAGTGTTTAATTATTAACCACTTTTATGTCTACCTTGGGGAGACTAGTGGAATCGGTACACAGAAAACCTTCTTTCATTGTATTTATTGTACGAGGGTGAATCAAATATGAATCGGACTTTTCTGTTTCTTCCTTAAACTTCCTTAAACTGAAGGTTACATAAATATTTTTTTCATATTTGTGAAAGGTGCCAGTTATACTATTATACGAGTGAAATTAGCAGTATTTTCGACTATTAGAAACTTGCTAATTATATATTTCCTTCATGGATACCAAATAGGCTCACAACATACAGAGGATCTGGAATGACAATTGTTGTTTAACTTTATATGGACATATATTGTACCTTGTAATAAATTATTCTATACGCTAAACGTATATCATTTATAATCTAAACTCAAAAGCTTCAACTTTCAAATTGCTCTTCATATAATTATTGTTGTCTATTAACTGTACTATTAGCGTTGTGTCCTGACATGGCGTGGCCAGAGCAATTATTTTGTTTCATGTTTTATATCTGTTTGCATCGCCAGTTTAATTATCATCAAATTGAAAACGCGCGCAATATGATCACTTTCAAAGCGATGTAGAAAATTTATTTGTCAAATCATAAAGGAATGTTTATATTGCGAACGCCGGGATGATGTAATATCGCATAGGTATATTTAGTAATGTGCTAATGGGGTATGTTGTGATTAAAATTTCTGTTTATTGCCGCTGTGGACATGGACAGCCGGCCATGTTATGGCTCGGATGAGTTTTATGATTTGGCCATCGAAATAGCGAATGGCCAGCGACGCGATTCAATGCGAGGTGTGGAAAGGGATAAATGGAATTATTGGCAATCGCGGATATTTTGTTTGTTCAGCGAGTCGCACATTTTTCATTCGGGTAAACAAAGGTAAAATGTTTTTATGGAATTAATTAATTTCGTGTTTATGGTAATAACGATTTATGGACGTGACAGGGAACGTATACGAACATTGTCGATCGGACAAATTGTTAAACATCGCGACAGATTTATTCGTTATGAGCACCTATATGTAGATAGATCACTAAATCATGAAATAGCAGGCATAGGCTGTAAATGTATTATTATATGATTCTTACGAGTTCTCGTGATAGAATAATACTATCAAGAAACATGTTAGCAAAAAGTGCCATCTATTACCCGAATACAAAAAAAGATAAGACATCTTGCGAAAACTTTATGAAAGACAAAGGACAGTCGTAGGCATGTCCTCAATAAAGGAACAGGAGGAGTTTACGAGGTCAGCCAACGTCGCCACATAGGCCAGCTATAGCCACCTGCCGTGGTACTTGAAGTCCATAAGTAGGTACAAAGAAAGTCCAGAAAGTATAAAAAAATGAAAGTGTGAAAACACAATTGAAACAAATAGATACACAGGAGCTATTTCCAGGGCCGAAGAACCACCTCATGGACCCTGATCCATTACTTTAGTTTTTTTGTTTGTTTCTAAGTTCAAAAGGATGATCTGGTTTTTTCTCTCTGGAGTATTTTGTATGTATACAGTATTGCAGAAGAACAAGACATCGCACAAGATCTGCACTCGTCGGATACGTGGTAAGGCTTTTGGTTCCTGGAGCAGCTTTTTGATTAGCCTCAGACTCCGTCTCAAAACCATTAATCTTTGAGGCGGCGCCTCTATATTACAAGGGTCGTGGATGATCCGTTATGCTTACGATGTGGTGATGACAAGGAATGTCTTGACATATTTTGAGTCATTATGCGGTTTGAAGATGTAAGAGAAAGACTACAGCGGAATATGCTATTTTGAAGGTAGATAATTAATATGTAAGCAAGGCCAATAGACACTTAGTCTGTGCAAAAGACGTCTATCTTATTTGGCAGCTTGAATGGAGGATTAACATTTGAGAAGTATGCCCTATGTCCGGTGATAAGAGATGAAGGAATGAATTTTCTTTAGAAGTCGTCATTTTGTTGTAAGGATCGATTACGTATTGCTTGTTTTGCATTAGTGCCAAACTATGTTTGGAACTCTATTCAGAACACTCATTTCCTTTGGTCTGTTTTTCTGTCTGTCTCCGACGGCTAATCGTTGGTCCGTCTATAACTGGGAAAATACTGGTCGGATGTTGATCAAATCTTTACGCAAGGCTGCTTCTATGCTAAGGGCGAAGAAGCTATGTAGGTTTTGAAAAAAACGTCTTTTTCCACAAGCTCCCGATTACTTACAAAAAATTTTTTATAGGGGTATCGGTGGAGTGCTTTTTGATGTTCAGAAATGTATGATCCTGTTATACATTAATATTACATATTATTTACGCCTATGACTCTAGCAACACCTAGGTCGACGACGACGCGCTGCAAAGTAATGAAACCAGGGCATATGAAAGTTGCCCAAGTATTATACGCCAAAGTAAGAACAGATTATTAAAATAATACATTAACAATTCAATTATATTCATTCAAAGTCCATATTTGTTTCTATTTTCAATCAACAATATACTGTTTTTCACTAATACGCTATAGTTCTATGACAACGTACCAAGATTTTTATATGCAAAGGTTGTCTTAGATGCTATGCTGTTATACAAGTGTGCTTGTGCTGTTCCACGCATTTGAGACTCTTATGTACAGTATCTACAAATATCGTACACTTATTGAAAACTTTTTATTTCAACGGCCTGTCTGGCAAATCACTTATTATTTTTATCTCGACGTGACAGCGGCGTTTATTAAAAGTGTGAGTGCCCAAAGGGTTTTTCATCGAGCACCAGAAGGTAGGCGCCAACCGGCCACCTCCTCTCTTTGTTAAGGAATACGCGATGACGTGCTGAAAATTGGATGTCACTTGGAACAGAAGCTGGAGGTGTCGAGATGGCTGGCGATGCGATGCAACGCTGAAACGGTGCCGCGGGATACCGACAGTAGACCAAAGAACTCACGCTTCATGGTACGGAAAACACGTACATTCTTAGTGGAACTAATAAACCTTATCCTGGGATACACTTGAAATGAAACCACAATGTGGTAAAACGGACAATGACGTCCATCATTTATTTAGCTGCCTTCAGGTGAAAAATAATAAGTTTTTGCGAGTTTTAGGATCATTGCTACTGTTGTTGGATAGTTTTCGCACGTCGACATATAAAGAAAAATTATTCTTTTCGCGATTTTTTGTCGGTTACATCACAATGCCATAAAAAGATTGGGAGCGTAACGCAATCCAGCGATGCAACTCGTACGTTAACAAGAAACCTTACTTGACTGTGGTACAAAACTAAAAAAGTATCTATTTGAATTTACACAAGCAAGCGTCCGTGAACAGAGGGAGATTGCTTATGTATGTATGAGGGAGATGATTTGGTGAAAGTAAATTCGAATGCAGAATTTATCTCGGGACCATGTCGAGATACGGAATTGTATACCCGTACATCTTATGTGAGTGCGAAGCGCTGGATCAAAAGGCATCGACTCTTCCGGAAACCAAAATTAGAACCTAGGGAGTTAGATAAGTACCGTCAAAGAAACTGTACCAAATTTCAGAGAATACTAGACACTTGGATTGAGTACTGTAAATTCGAGGAGCAAGGTGCAATAAAAACAAACAGCTGCAGTGCCATCGGGGACTTTGGTCGGACGGCTTTCGGGAAAGGAAATAGGGGGTCTTTGCTATATTGTATAACTATTGCCATCAGCTCTAAGTTATCTCTGAGGTCTGTGGATATCAACTCTAGGTGCATCCAGCTCCTTTCCAGGCACGTCGCATCGTCGCGTTTTTCGCAGCTTCGCCCGAAGGCACCGCGACAAATCAGCCAGAAACAAATGAGCACGGTGGCTTTCGCTACCCCCCCCCTCTCTTTCTCTCACCACCCAAGAGTAGAAAGGCGGGAATTGATGAAAGGTACCAGGGCGATGGCGGACGTTCTTTCCTGCAGCCAGAGTGGAAGAGATGAGACTACGTGCGAGCAATAGCGGCAGGAAATTAATTTTCTGCTCGTTGTCGTCTGCGACGTCGACTGCCTCCTGATGCTCCTGCAGCTGCAGCTCCTTTGCCTGCAGGAGTGCATCCGTTTTTGCTACGTCTTGAGATGCATTGGATTCCTTATACACGAATTACCTAGCATCGGCGCTACTACCAGAGAAATATCCTTTGTTTATGTATAATACAATCCAAGCGTAACACGTTCCTATAAGAACGTAACTGAAAATCATATTTGTCGAAATTCGTCAGTACAAAGAACTGTCTGATGTCACTACTGTGGCCGCTAAATGCCGTCGAATCTGGTACTATAGTAAATACGGTCGACTCGTCAACGAACAAACTAGTAACAAAGCTTTTTAGCGGCGAAAGTGGCACAATTCGAACGCACCGGTCGATTTTGGTAAAATGACACATTGTGTCTTATTTCGATACTCTGGATTCTGGATAGAGGATCGTTGCTCAACTTTCGTTCGTTATATACTAAGTGACATATAAATCCGAACACCCAGTTTAAATGGTTTTATTTTAATAAAATTTTGTATAAGTACTTAATGAAGCATAATAAGTAAATAATAAAAATTTCAAAATGATTGCACTGCTTTAAAGCCCTTTGACCTTTAATAATGTGTGGATGCACCCTGATGTGCTACGCATTCTCCAACGCGCCTAGGCATGCTTCTGATCAGGTGGTCAATGCCTCCTGTGGTATCTCATTCCAGGCAACCACCAACTCCTCTCGAAATGCTTCTAGAGTCTGAGGAGGACGTTACAAATTGAGCAATCTCCTACCCATCATATCCCACACGTGCTCAATTGGGAATAAGTCGGGAGATCTTGGTGGCCATGGTAACAATGTGGCATCATTATGTTGAAAGAAGTCTATTGTGACTCTTGCAACATGTGGTCGGGCATTATCTTGTTGGAAAGTTGGATCTGCCAGGGTGTCAAGATAGGGTAAAAAATGGGGTTCTAGAACTTCGGGGATATAACGCTGCGCGTTCATGTTACCTCTGATGATAAAGGTGACCTGGAACCATAAGCTATAGCACCCCAAACCATAACTCCAACAGTGTGATGAACATGTCTTTCAACAAATAACTGTGGATTCCTCGTTTCACCACGTCGCCTTCTAACCCTGGCACGACCAGAGTGACCGTTGTCTGCACCACTCAAGGCGATTACGTCGGTGTTCTCGAGTTAAAGGGAGGACCCAGTGTGGCCGGTATGAAAACAAGCCAAAACTTCTCATTCGTCGGTAAACACTTCGCATGCCAATAGGTCTTCCGTGTTCTGCAAACCATTCATTTGCAATGGACCTGGTAGTGGAGAAACGGTCGCTTAAGGCCAATAATCTTAGGCGGCGATCTTCACGGTCTGTTGTTCTACGGCGGCGTCCAGTGCCCCTTGCTCTTTGCGTACGGCCTTCTCGAAGCCATGCATGACAACACCTAACCACAGTGTCTACACTTCTTTGCACTCTAACTGCAATTGCCCGAAAAGAAAGTCCAGCTTCCCGAAGTCCCACTATACGGCCCCTATCAAACTCACTAAGTTGACGAAATCGTACAGGTCTCCGTACTCTAGGTATCGTAACCGATCGTAAAGGATGTCAAGAACCAAAATCCGCCAACGTTGATTCTTTACTGCGGCTGAAATATTTATTTTTAGAGCGTTAGTGAATTGAAAAAAAGCAGTATAAAAACCGGAATGTCCAACTGATAAGGCTGAAATTTTTTTCACTTGTTATTTACAGTAAGATAAATACATTCACCAACTTTTATTAAAATAAAACCATTTAAACTGGGTGTTCGGATTTATATGTCACTTAGTATATTACCTGAGACCAAACCTACACCATGCTTATGAGTTGCCGAAAGGCACGAAACAGCTGGCCACGGTTAGCCGCCTGTGGTCGCACAAGCAAAAGATATAATGGGTGATTTTTTTCCTAGTATCTTTTTGGCAACACTCTTTTTGACAGATGACGCGTGAATCGTGTCTTGTATCATTGTCAAACTTGTTCAGTTTGGTCTATAATTTAACCACGAATCGACTTACGAACGAACAACGCTTGCAAATTATTGAATTTTACTATCAAAGTTCATGCTCGGTTAAGAGAGTGCATCGAGCACTGCTTCCAATTTATGGGCAATTTGGTCGGCCTACTGAGGGAGCTATGTGTAAGCTTGTGACTAAATTTCGAACCCAGTTTACATTATTGGACATTAAACCACCAACACGCAGACGTAGAGTGAGGACTGAAGAAAATATTGCGGCTGTATCCGCCAGTGTTAGTGATGACCGTGAAATGTCGATTCGCCGCCGTTCGCAGCAATCGGGCCTCTGTTACTCCACTACGTGGAAAATTTTGCGACAGGATCTGGGTGTAAAACCTTATAAGATACAGCTGGTGCAAGAATTGAAGCCACACGACCTCCCACAATATTTCCAATTTGGTGAATGGGCGCTGGCAAAGTTGGAGTAAGATCCACATTTTTATCGAAAAATTGTGTTCAGCGACGCAGCTCATTTCTGGTTGGGAGGGTACGTTAACAAGCAAAATTGCCGCATCTGGAGTGAAGACCAGCCAGAAGCATTGCAAGAGCTACCAGTGCATCCCGAAAAAATCACTGTTTGGTGTGGATTATGGGCCGGTGGCATCATCGGGCCGTACTTCTTCAAAGACGACACTGGCCGGAACGTAACTGTGAATAGCGAGCGCTACCGTGCGATGATAACAAACTTTTTTTTGCCCAAAATGGAAGAGCTGAACTTGGCTGACATGTGGTTTCAACAAGACGGTGCCACATGCCACACCGCGCACGAAACAATGGCCCTATTGAGAGGCGAGTTCGGTGAACAGTTTATCTCACGTTTGGGGCCCGTCAATTGGCCGCCTAGATCGTGTGATTTAATGGACTATTTCTTGTGGGGCCATGTTAAGGCTAATGTCTACAGGGATAAACCAGCAACGATTGACGCACTGGAAGCCAATATTGAAGCATTTATCCGGCCGATATGTTGGAGAGAGTGTGCCCTTGCGCATGGGCCATCTAAAGCGGAGCCGCGGCCAACATTTACATGAAATAATCTTTAAACATTAAATTATATCGACCGTTCTATCGACTCAAATAAAGATTTAATCGTTTTTCAAATTCTTTCATGTTTTTTTTTTAAAATCAAATCCTATACCTCTTAAAAAATCACCCGTTCCTACCAGTTTCAACAAACATTTAGTCGATTTTAATGTAATTATGAACTAGTGGTAGTGGTGGGGAGGCGAAGCCTGACAACTAGGCCACCTTTAACCCTTTTCGCCGACCCCGTACTGTACTACTGCATGATATAGGCAACACACAGCACAATATTCATGGCTCAGACTTAACTTTTGAGGCGGAGAGTTTGTAGAATGTAAGTGCCGTTGAATTTTTGCTTTGATCTGAATCCTTTCGAGCCTAAAACAACATTCTCCACGCAAATTACACTTTTGTATTGGACTTTTAAAATCATTTGAAATGAAAAAGAAATTTCAAGCTGGATCGTGGATATCTATGGGATTTTCAGATACTGTTCTATCATTTTCATAGTTTAGATCATAACAGGTATCGTAACTCGTGACGAATTCCTAATTCGATTTGCTTCAATAGACCAAAACTCACAGATTTCATCATAGAGACTTTATGTGTAATTTACCGTCAATCCGACAATGTTTCCCTTTTTGTCCACGTCGTGCGCGGCGATCGATTTCATTCCCCCCTCTGTGCACATTTTCTAATTATTCCAGTTGACCTTGTCAAGGGATGATAATATACGGGTCGTTTACCAAATATAGGTCATAAATGCAAAAACCGACTCTTATTTCGTCTTGATGATTTTAGATAAATCGCCGCTTCTAATACAATGTGTACAAAACGTTAGAAAATAACATTTCATTAAAATAACCCATATGAAGGTCCTGAATCTACAAAAACTGTTCTAGGTTACTATGCAAACTTCAATATCCTCCCCATAGCCTAACAGAGCAATGCAAACTCATTCATTAATGAGTTACATCAAGTAAGTTTTCAGTTTCTCAGATTCTCTACATTTTCCACTAAATTAATAACTCTAAATTGCTTCATAAGGAATAATCAAAAGCGCCCATGTACGTACATAAATATATCGAAGAGGCAAGAAGTGAGGACCACGTCAACGTACCTAACGTCTTTGTTAAAAACTCACGAACAACCAGTGATGTTGCTCGATGTAACTCAACAAGAAATAATCTTGAATCGCGAAAGTCTATGACTTTGCTAATGATAGGTAATATCTAGAGCTATTTTGAACAGCGTAGATAAAAAAAATTCACACGTGGTTCTCACTGAACAAACAGATAACTTCTTTAATTCTTGTTTGCTCTGTGCCTCCGAAACCAAGCAGCCCTTTTTTAAATGACCAAAGGAGAAACACGCCATGAAGTTGCAAAATCGTTATAAATAACCCTTTAAATAAAATACGAAAGTACAGCCGGCAGTCATTCCATATGGAAAAGCTTATTTGAGTAGCTTTTACTTTAAATTACAGATTAACTAACCTATGTCGTGCTGCCTCTTCCTGCACCTTTTCCCTGGATTCGCGAAATTGAATTTTAGGTATCCGCTTTTACCCAGTTGTAAATCGGAATCAAAACACTTAAGTATGGGTATTTCATCAATTCGGTCTGTTTATCTTTGTCGGAAAGCGAAAGTTGATGAAAGGAAGAAGGGACACTTCAATCACCTGACGATTGCTCTTTTCCCCTCTTATATCTGAATCAGCATTCAATTTAAATCCAGTCGTTTCATCTCAAGGAACACAGCGAACTCAATTAAGCAAATATCTAGTATTCCAGCATGTTATTGTAGGAACTCTTATAGGAAAAAAATGGTGACAAGCATGCTGACCTTGCACTTCCCACGCATCGTTGATATCAATTAATAAAAGATTATGTTCGGAACAAGTTAACACCTCTTAGCAAAGAGTGAACTACGAACATGAACGATAAAGGAATTGAATAGATCAAATCATTCAAATAGTGCCACACAATTAGTCGTCAGTCCCTCCCCAATTGGCAACGTTGCGATCTAGTCACAGTTGCGATGACTAAGCCTCGATAACAGCTAGCTCGCGACGGGTTCAACTTTTATCTTTATCACCAATAATTGAATTACTATTTGTCAGAATGGTTACACAAACATTGGGCAGGACATTTTTAGCTCCAATCGAAACACATCTCATTCCAAACTAAAAACAAAGTACGGTGTGCTAAAGATACTATCATTTTCCTCTAAAGAAGGTTACGAAGAAACACCTTATCTCTCCGTCCGTACTTCCGCTTCCGCCGCGGCCGCAAACACTCTGGGATTTTCGCACAGCCTGCTAAAAAAGACGTGCAGTAAAAATTGACGCCCTTTTTTCCGGTGACCATTAAACTGCAATAAAACGTTTAAAGTTTCCAAGAAAACCACCCTGGTTGGAAGTTCCCACTTAGCGAATGTCCACCGATTCTATTTAGGGAAATAGTACAGGAAAAAATCTAAGGTGTCGGAAAAATGTGATCTCCAGCATGTGGAACTTAGTTCATTCATAAAAGACACAACCAGGTAACAGATTCAATACCTATTACGATCTACTATACCTCCCTAAATTTTTTCTAGATCGATGCAGGCGTTCCTGAAATTACGCAACAAAAAACATCGACTAAATGAGGATAATGTTATTTTGGATATAGTACCAAATCCGGAATGTTGTAACCGTTATAGAGGAATTAAGGCTAGATAGAGCCTTAGTAGTTCTGACGATAGCCTTTTCTGGTAAACTTTGTACCTCAGGATCAAATGAGCAGTTGAGCCAGCTATGTACAGAAAATCGATGAGTCGGGCTAGCAAAAATACGTTATACCGTTGTCATTAACGAATATCTCAAAGATACAAAGTCGAAAACATAAAGGTAGAAGAGAGTCAAATCATCCACTTCATGTTTGTGAGTTGAGTAGCTCGCAAAACCCGTGAAGAGTTTTATTTCAGGCCAGCTGACATCTATACTTTGTAGAAAGCTGTGTGATTAGATGTTTTTTCAGAACTACTGTATTTGATAAGATGTGTTCCTATCAAACCATGTCAACAGTAATCTCAGCTGCTAGAATTCGGAACAACTGTCTTGATGTCCTTAGTCGTTAAACTAAAATATTGCTGCGTTATCAGATAGTGGATATTCGAGAACAACATCAAAAAATATCCAAAATTTTACTTACTATCAATTTGAAAATGTCGTGATACTTTTCTCGTCTACAGGGTTTGTCCGGAAAGTAATAGGACTCGTTTTTTCCGCCATGACTGTACTTCGGAGCGTGCGCGCACCGACTGGATTCGGTAGAGGGCGTTCCCAGCTAACGAATGAGCGGCTGGTCAGTTGTCTCCGAGCACTTGGAGAGTCAGGACAGGCATTTTCGCGCGACGTGTTCTGTGAGTGGTGCAAGCCGAAAATGCAGCGTTCGTTAGAGCAGAGGTAGGCGATTAAATTCTGTGTCAAACTCGGTAAATCTGCGACAGAGACGTTTGATATGATCAAGCAGGCTTACCCAGGTGTTGCTTTAGCAAGAAGTGGTGTGTTTCCGTGGCACCAGGCGTTTTTTGAGCGCCGGGAAGGGGTCGCTGATGAAGACCGTGCTGGAAGACCTTCGACTTCGACAAACACCGATAATGTGACTCGTGTGCGCAAAGTTTTGAACTCAGACCGTCGACTAAGTATTCGTTTAATTGCCCAGATGTTAAATTTACCAAAATCTGTGGTTCATGACATTGTGACACAGCAGTTGAACATGCGCAAGGTGTGCGCGAAGATGGTCTCAAAAGTGCTCACTGACGACCTGAAATTCCGGCGAGTGAAAGTGTGCCAAGAAAATTTGAACATGTGTGAAACTGACCCCCAATTTTTGAATAACGTAGTCGCAGGTGACGAGTCGTGGATCTTTGAGTATGATCCCGAGACAAAGAGGCAATCTTCCGAGTGGCACACGACGGCGTCTCCTCGCCCAAAAAATGGAAGAATGAGCAAATCCAAAGTGAAAACGATGCTCATTGTCTTTTTTGACATCAAAGGCATCGTCCACTATGAATTTGTTCCTCCTGGACACACCGTCAACGCCAAGTTTTACGTGGAAGTGCTCAGGAGACTCAAACGAAGGGTCAGTCGGGTCCGACAAGACATCGCAGCCGACTGGAAGTTGCACCACGACAACGCCCCGGCTCACACCGCCTTTTTTGATAACAGCTAACTGACCAAGGCCGGCATCTCAACGCTTCCGCAGCCGCCCTACAGCCCAGATGTGCCCCCGGACTTTTTTGTTTCCTCGCCTGAAAGGGCCGATGAAAGGCAAGCATTTTGAGACGACAGAGGGGATCCAAGCAGCATGCACCGCGACTCTCAAGGCTATTCCGGAGAATGCCTTCCGTGACGCCTTCAATGCTTGGAAATCGCGCTAGCAGCGCTGCATCGACGCAGAAGGAGCCTATTTTTAAAGTTTTTAAAGAATTGTAACGATTGGCACAATAAATTTTTTTAAATCGACTCAGTCCTATTACTTTCCGGACAAACCCTGTATACATGAGAAATGAGAATCTTAAATATGTAAATGAGGCGCGCGTTGTATGACTCGTCCAAAGTCTTCGAACATGTTTCACTCCTAGAAGTTATTAAGCAGTTGTATCGCAGAATTATCTCCATATTGTATTTGCCGTTTAATAAAACAACAGAAGTTGAGGAAAACTAGTTTACAGTTTTTCAGTACAGCAACCAAATTGCTTCGCTGGATAAGAGAAGTGCTGTTTCTACTGTGTACTTTTGAAAATTACTTTCGAACACCAACTTATTATCAATTTGTGATCAGCAACTCCCGGCAACCCTTTTCCAAGCTTTTTCTATTAGCTGTTTAAAATTTATAAGTCCTTTACACTTCATAAAAGAATTCCATCTTTCACTCGAACTATTGATAGCATTTTTGAAGATGTTTTTAACAATAGCTGCGTTGTCAGTACTCAAAGGTGGACGCCGTCTGTATTTGGCAACCGCTCAACCTAGAACTAACGGATCAAAAATTTTATGATAAAGGTGACCAAGATGCTGGAAATTGTTTTCAGCCTGAAAAAATTCATAGCTAACATACTAAATAGCCTCGTATTGACCTTTTCAATTTCCGAACTTTTTTGTCATGCCGTTTTTTTACGGGAACGGGGAAAAGGTTCAATGCCATTTCAGAAGTCAAATAACTCCTGATTGACTGCACCGATTTTAATGATATTGATTTCGTTTGAAAGAGCCAGATGGCGCTTTGTAGTGGGTCGAATTTTTTTTTCTAGTTTCTCAAAGATTTCAAGTACAAGGATATGTTTTGAATGTATTAACCGGAAAATGCATCACAAATCCCATCTTTTTCGTTATGGAGGTACATTAAGAAATAGGATATAAAAGTTTTTTATGCTATTTCATAAATCTCGAAACGTTCAAAAATACACTAACTTCCAAAAATTTGAGTAGTAAAAGTTGTGGGCACGCAACTTTTTTTGTATATGATGATATGATTTAGTTTGAATTTTTTATCCTTGAAAATTTCGAACATCAGGTTATAAAGGCAATTATCTGCTTTTTTCAACTGTCCGGTGGCTAACTTCTCCGTACCACGCTAGAAGAAAGACAGTTTAAGGAGAGGAGACGGTATAATTGGAGGGTCGCAACTCCCGGCAACTCTTTTCCGAACTTTCTCTATTAGCTATTTAAAAGGTATACGTTTTTACGACAATTGGCTGGCTGGCTCGGCAGCAGCGTGGAGCTTGGAGCAGGATAGTTGTTTATTGGTGACATTTACGACGCCTTAGTTTTATTGATGGAAGTTTTACGCTGCCATGCGAGCGTCAGCTTACACCAACTTGTCAGCTACTCTTTCTTTATTTACTCCGGCTTAGCTGCAACTTTCTTACACTGTATTAATTAGAGAGAGGCGTAGATTGCTGAAATTTGTGGCAACTTTGTAGCCCAGATTTTATTAAAATATAAAATGCAAGGCATGTCTGATGGGAAGTGGGACCGAAAGCCAGGGTATCTACAGGCCAGGAACCCTCGAGAAAATTGGGAGGAAAAATGGATACAAGATTAGTAGTTTGGAAGTTTTTCTCTGGCCATGTCAGTAATATGAATGGACTGCTTCATCGCTATTTTGCTGGAAATTGATAATTTAAGAGCGGAGGTGCCAAGGGGGGCTTAATTCAAACAACGCTGCTGAAACTTAAACATCGGGGAGTATCAGTACTTCTGAAATCGATTGCATTTCTCACATTTGAAGGTGCTTGCTGCTCCCATGATATTGTCGGTTGTTTGACTTATTGGAATACGTTTTGAACCTAAGCGACTAGGGAGGGCTTAATGCATTGTGAAACGTCCAAAAATAATGAGAAAAATTAACATTTCAGGAGAGGATTGAGTAAAAAAGCCAGATAAGGATATCTAGAACTAATTGGCCCATTATGCTGATATACTATTAGGAGCAAACGACAATACCTATTTTACTTCCACACTGGGACTCACCCCGAAAGTTACTTGCACAAGCAACTAAACTTTTTTAGAATTATTGCAAATAAACTTACTCCGGGAAGTCGTATTTCTTTCTTACAAAAGGTGCAAAAATATTTATGACTGATGTTATTAGAATACTGCTTTGCCAAGCTTAAGCCGAATTGGCCTCATTATAGGGTCGGAGCTTGAGTCTCCTTTTTGATAAAAGAGAAAATAGTTTAGTTCATCTCGTAAACGATCAGTCTTACATAAAAAGTAATGGGATTATTTTTGTACAGAAACAAATTCTCCGTTATTTCAATTCCATACAATGTTACCGTAAGGTCAAGGGTTTACGAGAAATTTGACGTTGTTGTTACCGTAAATTACATTTTCGCTTATATCGCCGAAAAACTCTACTATACTTCTATAAGGAGAGTTTTGAATACGTTGTCTAGGTTTCAGCATACTACATTCTTTCGTTTAACGATAACTACTATGACCAATAACACCATTCTGAATTGAATCATATGTTTGCAATTATTTTAATGGAAGGGGGCGATGCCATAGTGCAGTATATACTACATCACTTGCATCAAAGTCGCTGTAACAGCTGCTGAGGTTACGCATTGACATAATTACCAGACCGGCTCAAACGTTCATGATGACATCACATATTGATATGGTTTGATTACCATACTTACTTGTGTAGGTAAAAAAAATATTCAGTTTGAAATGGTATTCTTGTTGATAGATTAAATAAAATCATGTTGTATGCTGACACGTAGATAACGTACGAAACATGCAGAGTACGCCGCGCGACTGCCTTGATACGATTTTTCTTTACCGTTAGCTGATATTCGTCATTTGTATGTCTGGGCGGTCCGTAGAACCTTTGCTCATTGGTCAACGTTAGCTGATATCGCCGTCGATTTCATATTAATCCTATTCTACTTCGATACCATGCATACTAGGTACTACGCCATTGATGTTGAAACAGCGTTCAACAGCATTCGAACATCAAATTCCCAGTTAAGTTGGCTTTGATCTTTTAGCGGATAATCAGGACTAAAAGCGGCGACCCGGTTATAGATTTAGGTGTCCGTGTGCCGGTGTTTGTGCAGAGGCTTTAAACTTGCTTCCGAATCTGTGATGGCAATGTAGTATTCTAATAGGTAGGAGAAGTCAAAGTATAGCGAATACCAATAGTAGGGTTACTCGATGATCCAACCGATTTCTTCGCGCGCAGCCAAGGAGAATGCTGGTGTACGTCGGGGGTCCTATTATCCATAACATCAATAGCTTTACCATTTGTATACTACAATAGCTAAAAATGCCATTCTCGAAATCCCTCGTATCGGTGCCTATAATTCGTTGTGAAATCACCACAGTTCATAAAAGTTATATCATTTACACAGTTTTTTTCAAAAGCAGTCCCCTCCCTTACGGTTCATCTTAGCAAGTTGAATTGATTTCTAAACATATGGCGGATTTTACCAGTTCGTTTCATTACACACAAAATCGCTCTAAAATCTTGCTAAAATTATGTGAACATATGCTTGAGAAATATATTTAATATTCGTTCAGTTGGGCTACCATCCCATAGATGTAGGTTCTTCGTAAAGTGTTATCACACGTCACACAAAATTTAACTAGGCAACGCATCTTCAGAGATCAAGAAACTTAAATTTCCGTGAGGGGGGTTAAAAATCCCCCATTTTTTGATAAAAATATTATTTTGTTTGGATTAGTTTATTATATCTAATATTACGTATTGATTTGTCTTTGTTGAAAAACAAAGCGTCCTCCTCATTGATATGCAGCGCCATCTATTGGAGAGTAGCCGAATTAAAAATACATTCATCCGTATACCTTTCTCAAATGATTTTAAACTAATTCTGTGCATTTTCAACTAGATAAATAAAATTCGTTCAGTTGGGCTACCATTCTATAGGTGGAGGTTCTTCGTAAAGTGTTATCACAAGTCACATAAAATTTAACTAGTCAAAAGTATCTTTAGGGGAGGTCGGACGTGGTTCGGATTTCCGTGAGGGGGGTTAAAATCCCCCCATTTTTTGATGAAAAGATTATTTTGATTGGATTAGTTTATTATAATCTAATATTACGTATTGGATTTGGCTTTGTTGAAAAACAAAGCGTCCTCCTCCTTGTTTGCATTGGGGATTACTGAACGGATTTCACCAGCTCAAGGTAGTCATTCAAAACGGTGGGCTTTGTGGTGGCTACCGATATGCAGCGCCATCTATTGAAGAGTAGCCGAATAAAAAATATATTCATCCATATACATTTCGTAAATGTTTTTCTAGTAATTCTGTGCATTTTTAAATAGATAAAAAGTTAAAAGCTAACATAAAACTCTTAAAATTTACTATACTCAGAGAATCCTACTAAAGACGAAGCTATAGTGGCGCCATCTGTAAAAAGGTAGCGGAACTAAAAATATAACTATCAAGGTGACATCACAAATACAAATTTCTTCTCATCTCGAACGTTGTCGTTGAGTAAAAATTCGTTCGCAGGAGTAGCCACACTGTGACAGCATCAAATGCAAACTGCCAATCAGCGGGCTGCTCTCATTCCCGAATTTGTTATTGCTGCTAGTTCTTCGGTAGCCTTCTATACCTGCAAATAAAATGTTATCCTTATATTTAAATCTATTGACTACATCCTGGAGTATTTGGCAGTCAACTGCTTCGCATATCGTCAGCACACTGCAAAATCAAGGTAACTCCATTTAGCCATTCTTTTTGCGTGAAATACATTTTCAAACTTATATCTGTTACGGATAAAACCCACATTTTCCGACTCGATTCATCAACTGATCTCAACCACGTAAATTAGAATTACTCAAAACTTATTTTTGGGAGTTTTGAGAGTATTGTTTTTTCATATGTACGCTACATTGGAATTCTGAACATTTAAATGGCCTTTTTCAGTCCTATATCCGGTGATGTATTTCCTTAATTGGCCATGAGTTTGTCTTTCGATGAAAATTAAAAGGCAATAAAAGGGTATGATGAAACCTGAACACAAAATAGTAATAATAATAATAATAGTAATAATAATAATAGTAATAATAGTAATAATAATAATAATAATAATAATAATAATAATAACAATAATAATAATAATCATGAATAAGCAGGGGTAAATCATAGCAGATGATCAAGATGTTGTCCGTTATTTTGTATATTGATCACTGCTCGATTTATTTCTCTTATTCTCAGTCTTCCAAACTCTGTTGCTGTGTTCAATTTGAGGTCTGCTCTCGTATACGAAACAAATGAAATCTGATAATTTCAAGACATATCTAGGAACTTCTGTTTCTCTGGAATAACTAAGGTTTATCAATGTCAATGTAGGTGTATGACATATTATACATTTTTGAAATAACTAAGGTTTGGCAACGTCACATGAATGATATAATCTGTACCTGTATTAAAAACTCTATTCATATGTGCATAAATCCAATATGGTATCTATAAGAAAAAATAAAGTTGATGCTGGAGGACAAGACATGAAACATATTGAAGTTCATATTATGCCATCTTGAGAGGAGAAAAAGTGTCAATGTTAATGTGCAATTCATTTTGAAATCCCACTACAAATAAATGCAGGAAAAAAATAATCAAATTTTGGATTTTGGAAAAATGCGGTTTTTTCGTGTGTTAGGACGTACTTTGAATTTGAAAGCCTTATAAGCGACATTTTGTTGATTACTTAAATACGCAACTTTGCTAACATTTAAGGGACTTCGTATCTCTCACAGTTTCCGAGATCCCAATGGTAATGGGTTGAATTAGAAAGACTCTGTACAGTTAACACAGTTAATACATACCTGACAAATATCACATCTCATATCTCGTATGATAATTACCTGCGTAGTATAGCAAAACCTAAATATTGTGAAACTTGCTATTTAATAGCTGGTTTCTCCCGCAGGTTTGTTATATAAAAAACTTATATAATATAAAAATCGGTAAAATGTCAACTTGTGCACTAGATAGTCGATAGTGTGCCGCTAGTTCATCCCACGCCTACTAGAGTGAGCATGAAGTCAATGTCAGCTAGTTCAAAGGTAACATTCTAAAGGAAAAAAATACAGTATAATGCCACTTTTCAAGTTATGTAATACGGATGCCGTTAGCTTCACTCCAAAGTTAACTTCATATGTCGCATGCGGCAGCTAGTTACCATACAGGTATAAAAAGAAAGATTTCACAACCTGCAGTTAACTCCTTTCTGTCAATTAAATAGAAACATTTAGAATGTTTTGACTTGTTCAATAAACCGTACCTCCGGTATAGAGGATCATTGTGATGCCTTCGTTTGTTCGTCTAGAGTTAAGAGACCAAACCTACACCATGCTGATGAGTAGCTAAGAAGCACAAAACAGCTGCCCATGGTTGGCTGTCTTCTATTCTTGGTCGGGTGGACGAAGGCATCTCATTTTGGTTTGACTTATTTAGGATTCATTTAAACAGGACAGCTCGCAACGAAGCAAATGTATTTTCCGAAACGTCGGCAACTTTGTAAACGACCCCACATCCAACTACCTATGAGTAATTTCAAATAAGATCTAGGTTCTTGTGACTCCGTTGACAGAAGCAACCGCTTTGCCAAGACTGGCCACCGTTTTAAAAAGACTCACCTATAGGTAGATTGAATGTTTTTCCGCCAGCGATCCAACTATTGTATAGTCTGTAAACTTTGTCGGAGGGCAGTAGGTCCCGTCCATCGTTCACTTCGCTTGCTCATCTCTCAATCCACCTAAACGGGAGAGTAAATCTGTGAATTTGCATTTTAGATTTGCGCCTTTCGCCAGCTGGAAATTGGAATTAAACACTTATTTCGTTTTATCAATCTCGTCTGTTTATCTTCGGAGTTTTATGATGGAGTTGGGGGATATTTCAATTACCTGCCGGTAGCGGTTCTTGTATGTTGGGTTGAATTTATTTGACAAGCTCAACAAAATCTGCAAATGGAACAGCTATAATAGTAGAATTCGAAGTTGCAAGAGAAGAGAAATTTCTAGATCGCAACGCTATCAAATGGCTGAGGACTGGGGACCAGCGGTGGGCGTTTAATGCGTATACTTCGTCTACATATCGATGTAGATAATGCGTAGACAATGTATACAATGGTGAAGACAATCCATGTAATAGTGTAACTGAAGTCAGATTTACTCGCAAGCAGCAAACCGTTAGTGAACTGCCTGTGAAAACAATTTGATTGAGCGCCCTAATAACAAAAGAAAATTGGATAATGATAGGAGTCTTCGTTAAAGGTGGATTAAAATATTGTGTCGAATGCTGTGTCTGTGAAAAGAGTTTCCCGATTCAGTTCCATATCTTTTGAAATCGCACTGGTCAGTTAACTTTTATCGTATCGTCGTATGCGGCTATTGACGCGATATTTTGCCATTTACGTAATGAAACTTTTTGTATTTTGGAATGCGATGGAAATCGATTACCCTAAATTAGCCTCGCTTGCCCTGAAGTTGCTGCTAATTCCGGCTTCATCAGCACAGTTAGAAAGAGTGTATTCGATCTGGTTATTAATTCATATGCCGAAAACCGATTGACATTCGATAAATATATAATGGCCGATTTAAATATTGACGATGCTGACGTATACATTGTGTACATTGTATACAAATACATGGATATCAAGACGTATACAATTACAATTGCATTCTTTTTGTAGCTAACCGAAGAGATATATCTGCTGTCAAAGATTGGGAGTACAAAATCTCTTCTTGAATGATATCTCCGCCGATGTAACGAACATAAGCTATTACCTGTGCACAAGTAACGATGTCGGTGGATTCATCGCAACTAATGGCAAAAAATGACGATAATTTTACTTTGTTAATTATTTGTGACTTCATGTCTGCTGCAATGTCATTGATTCTACGTTTGACTGTGTTATTCGAAAGAGAAATAGACTTCATTTTTTGCTCTGCATCTTCTCCTAAAATTATCTGCGTGGCTTTTAGGACACATGGTTTTATTAATTCTTCACTGATAGTATAGTATTTCTTTTGCTTTGCTATCATAAAAGCTATTTCAAATGAAGCTTTGAGATGCTGCGATACACCTGTCTGATAGCTTCCCGATTTATGGTAAAAAAGTTCCAATGGCCGATCTATGCACGCGTCTCCACTCAATCAACAATTTAGTGAATTAAATAAAAATGGTAACTGAAGTTTGTAAATACACAAACTTACCTTTTAACAGTGAGACACAATAACACTGATCAACAGCCAAAAAATATCCTAAATAAAATCAACAAAATATTAATATTTTTAATGTGCTAAAACCGGAATGAAACTTATTTTTTCAATATTAGTTCAAGTTTTAGAGATACGGTAATTATATGTGTTCCTGCTGTGACAGTGTTTTTTTTTTTGCTTTAGGACCTAATCCATGCAGCCAGAAACTAGGTTTGTTATATTTTACATTTCTAATTATGGACAAACACATGACGTCACAACATCCATGGCGAAGGCGAGATTCGAACTCGCGGCCCGGCCGGCCGGCGGATCAGTAGCACGACACTCTGACCCACGCGGCCAGCCGAGGTCCCCATGTGACCGTGTTAATATACTGTAATTCACAAGAATGCACGTGCTACATTTTTATATTCGACAAGGAAAGAGGATGTAATCGGCATGATTGTGTTACGTTATACATACGTGTACATTATATTGTTTTATATTAGCCATTTTTTCCTCAGTTGGCTGACAGCGTTCATGCAGGATGTCTCGAAAGTGTGTAAACAATCCAGATCAGTTTTGTTACGTGTGTGGTGATGTGACTTTTGCGTCTCAGATACGGTCTATTACTCCACTAATAACAAAGGCATATCAGCTTTATTTCGGTTGTAAACTAGGTGATCAAGACAAACAGTGGGCACCCCATATCTGCTGTAATACATGTGCTTCAAGTCTGAGGAGCTGGTTAAATGGCAAAAAACGGTCTATGCGCTTTGCTGTCCCAAT